>JAEIHY010013751.1:0-10446 GCA_018904565.1 Drosophila tsacasi | reverse complement strand
TGTTTGATGAACTTCAACAGGTGTATTTTTTAGAAATTTTTTGTTATATTTTAAGATATATATTTTTGTAAGACTTAAGGAAAGTAAAAAAATAAATGTATTAAAAGGTAGTTAATATTAAAATTCTCAAAAAACCTAACATGGCAACTTTCTGTGGTTAACGTATGCAAAACGCTAAAAAAATATATAGCTTATAGAATATAAAAAAGATTTTACCCATGTCTTGGTGTAAACTAAACAAAAAAATAATAGTTTTAGGGAAAAATGCCTTGAAAAGGCAAGGGAAATTCTAAAACCAGTGGTCTAGAAATTCCGAGTATTTCCCCTTTTCCACATTGTCCCAAACAGGAAGGGGAAATTCTTGGGACAAACTCACAACGAAAGTGCAGGGAGGACGAGGACTCACTGCAAACGAGCGGAACTCAAGCCGAGATGCTGGCTCACTCCGAGTGAGCTGTGTCCTGGCAAAAGGACTCACACTGAGTGAAGGACTGCCTTCAGTCTCAGTCTCCTTTCGGCACAAAGAAAAAAAAGGGGCAATCAAAACGCAGCTGGAGGCATTCTAAAAACAACTCAAGGACTTGCCAGCACTCAAGACGTGGACATGGATGGATGGATGGTTGGATGGATGGATGGATGGAAGGCTGGCTGGTTGGATGGTTGAATGGATGGCCCTTGGCGCTGGACAGGCACAGCGACTGAGATTCTGAGTCCAGCTAAGGTCCTGCGAGGGTCCTGCTTTGATCGTCAGGCAAGTGAGCGGCGCGTGTGTCGTCATGGCTATGCCTCCCAGCCCAAATGCTCACCCAAACCTTAGTCTGGACACAGGACACAGGACGCTCGACTGAATGGGCAAGTTTGCCGGCATCCGGGCAAATCGAAGGCCGACGCCTTCTTCGAGACGCGAGGAAATGAGTTGTCAGCCGAGCAAAGAGTCTCCCATGAGGTCCGGCAACAGGAGTAGCCGCAGGAGCAGGAGCAGGAGCGGAGCTGAAGCTAGACCCTAGTCCAAGCCGGAAAAGCCAATTAATTTGACAGCGGCCCATAAACGGGCCACGGCAAAGCGCACTCAAGTGGAACGGCGTGCCCAGCTCGGGCTCCAGCTTCACCTCCGGCTCCAGATTCAGCGCCTGCTCCAGGTGCCACCTGTCACGTATTCCGGACTCCACCGCACCACAACGCGTTGCCAAGTGGGCGGGCATTGAACCCAAGGAGTCTGAAGGTATTGTGCAGAGAGGAAAAAATATAATTTAAACTAGTCTTCAAGCTCTTTGATTATTCTCAGCTATTTATGATAGTTTTGGCTTTGGAATGGAAGAATGAACATATTCACTTCAGCGAGCGAGTGAACAGCTTTACTTCATTGAGAGATTTAACATGTTCATTTGCATCCCTGAGTGAACATTTTTTTTTTATTTACGTGAGAGAGTGAACAAGTTCATTTTAGTAAGAGAATGAACGAGTTAATTTTAGTGAGAGAGCGAATAAATTCTTTTTAAAGAGAGAGTAAAGCAGTTCATTCCAGTGAGAGAGTGTAGAAGATCACTTTAATGAGAGAGTTAGAAGTCAATTTAATAAGAGTGTAAAGAAGAGGAACGAGTTAATTTTAGTGAGAGAGTGAAGAAGTTCGTTTTAATAAGATTGCGAAGAAGAAGTGAACAAGCTATTTTTAGTGAGAGAGAGAAAAAGTTCATTTTAATGAGAGAGTGGAGAAGTTTTTTTAAAATAGAGAGTGAAACAGTTCACTCCATTATTTTAATAAGAGAGTTTCAATTACTTTTAATACAGGAATGTTCACTCTTTTATTTCAATGAGAGAATGAACAAGTTTACTTTTGTAATGAATGACAAATTCATGCGAAAAATGCAAAAATACAACAATACCATATAGTTAAATAAATCTAGTATATTATTTTTTTATAAAGCAAATGGTAATGTAAAAATTAAGGAAAGTAATTCATTTTTTTTCTCTGCATAGGAGCATCGGGAGTTGGTTTCTATATGCTGCGAGGCAGGGGTATTCCAAGCCGTGAGCCCAGGGCGTAGACGCAGTCCCAGCCACTCGACCTCATCCCAAAAGCAGTCCATCTGTCGCCGGCCTGTCGCTGAAAGCGCCCACGGGAATGGGCATACACAGGGAGAAAACTACGCACCTACACCACCGGCATTAATTGAGCTAAATTAAGGTTGTTTCTGGAAAAATTAGGAGGTGGTAGAGCCACAAAACAAAGTGCGGTTGAGGGCGGCAATGGCATTTTTCAAATTAGATTGAAGAATCCTCAAGGTAATTTTAAAAATTTTTACAGATGAGGGAGGAAAAATGTTTATTGAGAAATGTTTATTAGAAAATAAGAGCAAGTATATTGAAGCTAAAGTCTGTATTTAAGCAAGCTCTTTCTTATTTCATAAACTCTCAAAAAACTAAAAACTATATAAAACTTTAAAATTGGTAGCTTATTTACTGTACAATTAAAGAACAACTAGCTGCATTAATTATTTATTTTTGGTCAAAGCTATCCGCAACACTGTTTATGCATTTCTCTGGTCCCGCACAAATTGCGCATTGTTTTTAGTTCCTGCCCTCTATATGAATTAACCATAATTAAATTAGAGAACCTTTGGCTCAATTATGTTGAATTGGTTGGGGGAAAAACTATGTTTTTTCGCCAAGTGCATCACTACAAATAGTTGATGTTGAGGGGGGCTGGCGAAATGGAGTGACAGGAGCGGAGTGAAGAGGTCCCCGAGGCTTTCGATGGCACCGCAGGAACGTGAACTTTGTGCCGTGCCGCCTCATTTGCACTACAAAAGCAGTAAGATGACTAAATTAATGAGATTTCCTAGTTAGCAAAGTTGGCAGTGGCTCGGGGTCACCGTTTTGAGGTCACCTTAGGGGCGAGGGGGTGCTCTCCTGCTCGCCTGCCTGCCAGCTCCCTTGGTCCTTGAGACGATCTTACCAGCTGCAAAGTGCCGGGGCCCGAGCACTTTGACTGTTTATTTTCCCCGTGGCTGTGGTCGGGGAATCAGTACCCTGGATGGACATGGTCCTGGTCCCCTTCGTCTTAATGGGGTTGTAAATTATTTACCATTTGGGTCACCATTCGGAGGCGATTTGAGAGCGTCTCGGCAAAAACTCTAAGCGCCTTGGAGTTGCCCCAACAAATTAGCGGAAAATTACCATAGAACTGCGATTATTCTCTGATTGATACTGTCTTTAATTATTGCTTAGTTTGTGGGATATATGTATGTATGTAGGTGGAGCCTTTTGCATGTCCTTGGGTTTAATTAAAGGAAATGCTTTCAAAGTTAGCGAAGAGTTGTTATGCCAATTGGGTTTGTTCTTGGATAGAAACTATTTTTAATTGTCTTTTAAAATTATATAAACAAACCTTGATTTTATTTAAATGATAAATGGTAGTTTTTGGAATATGGGTTTGTTCTTTGATAAACTAGCCTTAATTCTGAGAGAATAAAATAAGTTTAAAATTGTATAAGAATCAAAAATGGTTTGAGATTATTTAGGGTTTAATATTGGCTTTCATTGTGGTTTATTTTTTAATATATGTTGTCCTTTAGTATATCTTTATGTTTATTTAAATAAATCGGTTCCGTAATTAATTGGGTTTATAATATATATAGGCTATCTATGTTATATGTTGTGACTTCGCAAAAATGCTTTAAAAATAGCAAAAGGTTGCCTTAAAATTGAGGTTTTTATACATTCAAAAGTTTATTTAATTGTTGTTTAAATACATATAAAATATTCCTAACTCTCACTAATAAAAAAGGTTTTGGAATAACCTAACTCTTTGCTAAGACTGTCTCATCATACTAAATGATACTATATTTTATTGTTTAATTGTTTAAAATATCAGGACACTTTCCTTCTTACTTAACAAAAAAGCATTCGAAAATTGCCTAAAATTTTTTTATTTCATAATAACCCTAGAATAAATTGTATTCCCTGATTAATACTAATCCATATTGCGTAGTAATTTTCACTTATTAACATAGTTCCTTTTCAAGTAAGGACAATTTTCTGGAATTACATTTGTATTACTCTGCCATCCGGTAAAGAAACTATTGTTTCGCTGTAAAAGTACTGGTACTCAGCAGTATTACCATTTCATGGCTCTTGGCTAGCGAAACACATTTAGTTAATACTTTTTCTTCCAGCCAGAACCTCCTTTTACTTGGTTAAGTCCCTTTGACTTTCCCCCCGGGTGACCTTTGAAAGTGGTTTCTCCGCCCACCGCCCACCGCCTCCCGTAATTGCAGCAGCAAGTTGTGATGGAAGTGCAGGGGCGGGGGGATTTCTATCAGGAGCAGAAGGATGAGGATCATCAAATACAATCTAATAAGCGAATTGCGAATCGCAGCCCGCGGCTCCGCAACTTTAAAGTCATTGCAGTTTATCACTTGCCAGGCGCTAAACTGCAGGACTCGGGGCGAAACTTTCGCCACGCCATCATAAATCAGCGAGTTGTCCCTTCTCCTGCTTGGGTTTCCCCAGCTCCTTGGTCTATTTACCAAAAAGATGCGTTCGCCTCATTGCGACTTATCATTGCCGCAAAACTTGTGCACTAAAAAACGCACTCTCTTCTCTCTTTTGGGGAAAATGCAACTCGCAACTTGCAACTTGCAACTTGCAGCTTGCAGCTAGCAGCTAGCAACTTGCAACTTGCCGGGTAAACTAGCCCCGATTTTATAGCTCTTCATTTTGATATTTTTTATAATTTTTGTAGTGACTTCTTGTGGGGGCTTTTTGGGGTCATGACTATCAAAAATATTGTCGCTTCTTCAGTTCAGTTTTGGCCGCAGTTGGGCTTCTGCCTGAGCTTTCTTTACCAGCAGATAAATCACGCAGCAGCAGCAACCCGCGCCTGGTGCCCGCTCCTTTTTATCCATAAACCATTGTGTCTCCAACTCAGTCTGCGAATTGACTTTGTTGCAAAAAACGGGGGAAGAAAGTTTCCTCAAGTCGACATATTTGCACCCTAAATTTTTTTTACAATTTAATTCCCAAGTAAAAATGGTTTAATAGTATATTTTATGTTTAAATTGTTTATTGCAGTTTATGTTATTTATGTGAATGCTAAATAAATACACACAACCATTTGTGAATAAAAAAAAAAACTCGATTTGTACGAAATAAACATAGAGCGCCGCTATACAACCTTCCCCTGCCGGAGAAAGGGTATTTTCAATAAGAATTCAGGTGGCGGCAAACAAAAATATTGTTGTGCTGTGTGCGGTAAAGGTCCTCGCCAGCATGGGGGTCCTTTACATTGTTGGGGATTAAGCGGAAGAGGGCGGCCGTTAAGTCGGCGGTTTAGTGGAAATTTAACAATTTATTAATAAAGCCACAAAAAAAAAAAAAAACAAATAAAAGAAAGTATTGAATGGGGAGAGAGCACAAAAAATAAGCTGCAAATACGGTTTATTGTAATTTCTGCATAATTATCCGTGTGCATTTTTGAGCGGGGATTTGTGGGGGAAGGACGAGGCCAATCGTAATAAAATCCCCTTTTGCCTTTGCCACTTCGCTGCGATGCGTCACAGAAGATCATAAAAACATCAGGCGGACAAAAGGACATGGCATGGGTTAAGGGGTGAGGTACGTATATAGAAAACAGCCATTTCAATTATTTATTGGAATTTTTACCTACTGACAGCAAACAGAGAAAACAGAGAGCAGCAAACAGGACGCAGGATACAGGGAACGGGCAGCAGAAGGCGGAGGCAAAAGGCAGAAAAGCCCGAAAAAAACGCGGAGCAAATAGGGCTTTAAAGGGGAGATGGGAACTGAAGGGGTTCGGGGGGGTAGAGGAGCACAGAAGCAGAGAAAAAGAAGAAGGATACAACAAGGATACAAGCGAAATACAAACAACGCACGCTCACATGCAGACATGCTGCATACAAAATTGTTAAATATATGTAAGCAGCAATAAAGAGCAACAGGGAACGTCCAGAGACAAGGGAAAATCGGGTGAAAAAAGGGGGGAAATCGGGGAAAAAACGGAGGAAAATCGGGGGGCAAAAAAGGTACGGCACAAAAAAATTGGCAAACACAGAGCGTACGAACAGAGGGAACTAAAGCCAATGCACAAAATATGTATCAGAAGGTAAACTGCAATTGCCAAGCGCACAAAACCAAAAACATTTTTTCACTTCTCATCTCGCCTCATCCCCAACGCCCAGTGCTCCCTCCGTCCGAATTTCCCAAGCCCCCAGCTCATGCCACAAGTGTCGGGTCCGAATTCGGGCACAGTGGAACAGCTGAGCCATAAATTGGTTTATCGATACATAAATAGGACAAGCGATTAACGATAAATAATGCGCAGTCAGCGGGCTAGAACGTGTCTTTAAGACAAATTCAGGAAATGGAAATAAGTTCAATTTGAGTTAGTTTACCTATGAAAATAAGCTTTTATTAAATAAATCATGAAGCACAACTAAATATAATTACAATATTAAGTAATCGATAAAGCCGAATTTGGAAAATATCCTTATTTGGAAAACGGAAAAAAAATCGCTTAGTTTCCTACTCTAAATTAATAAATCCAAGAAAATAAACATGTTTAAATCCAACACAAAAAGCCTACTTAGTCTTAAATTAAATCCATAAATAACTAGCGCCCTATTTTTAAATACAAATCAATAAATTAAGGAATTAACTAATTGAAAAAAAAAGGGCGCAGTGCTTTCTAACTAATTAAACACAACAAATGGGAATGCAAAACGGCTTAAAAACGATTGACAGCAAAGCAAAAAAAAAAAAACTAATCAATTAAAGAGGGAACTTTACAGGATAAATAAATAATTTACATAATTAAAAAGGTGAAAACACAAAAAACAACACCAAATAATGCCCCCTGGCAGGATGAGTCCAAATCAAGTGGATAAATATGGAGGCGAGTATAAAGGATAATGTAAGGATAATGATGGCATGATACCTAATTTCAATATTTGTTTGTGTTTGACCAGCACTTGAATAAACAATTACCCCGAAGGGCACTTAACTTGACTGCTGCAAAAAGGTAATCAAGTTTTCCGAACGTATCTTTATGAGCCTTTAATCAGTTTTCTTTGCCACAAGCACACACACACACACACACACCCGCACACATAAACACCCATAGGCACCTTGTGGGCTAATTTATGTCGGCTCAGGCTGCACTTATAATTAAACCATCGATAAACACTCCATTCAGGGCAGCAAATCAACCTTGCCTCATTTTTCCTCTCTTTTTTTTTTTGCTTTTATTTTATGCTGCCACCGCCATTAACCCTTTGGTGCCAGGACTCGCGCTGTTTGCGTGTGTGTGCAGGTTCCTGTGTGTGCTCAGTGCTCGGTGTTCAGTGTTCAGGGTTCAGTGTTCAGTATTCAGGATCCTGCGGAGCCGGCGGCGGAGCGTGTCCTGCATTCGAATGCGTTGGTTAGTAGGTGGTCCTGGTTCTGGTCCTGGTTCTGGTCCTGCTGCTATTCCTACTCCTGCTCCTGCCCCTGGTCCTGCCCCTGGTCCTGCTCCTGCTTCTGCCTCGTTTTTGTTGTCCATCCTTTCGTCGTTTGGCATTTCATTTTGCAGTTTATCTCTCTGCTATTTTGGTGTCGCAAATCTCACATAATATCCAATTGCTAGTTAAGGAGATTCGGGGTGGAGGACAGAGGTATGTAGGTGCCCGATAAGATTACCAGCCACACGTGCGAGGGTTCTTTTTTGGTCAGGAAAAAAAAACACCAACCAGCAACTGGGCACCAGGAAAGACAAAGAAAAACCCAAACCCTGATCGTTTGGAAAAACTATTTCAGCTCGATGCTCATGTTAAATTTATCATTATTATGCAAAATTGTCAATTTCTGTTGCAGGACAACGGCCATGTACTCCTGCCTCGCTTGATATGTGTGTGTGCTTGTGTGTGGAGTGTATCTCGGTCTGTATCTCTCAATGATCCCTGACCGCCAGGGTCGTCACACTCATATATAGATATATATATACATATATATCTATATATATATATATAGTCCTTTCATTGGCCACAAAATTGGGTTCTGGTTACGTGTTTGTGTACGAAAAGTTTTTGTTTTGTTCGCCAGTGTCTCGCTTTCCCTCTTGTTTTTGCTCTTGTCACGGGCTTTATATTTTTCGACATATATTTTTAAACTGCGGGGAATGCGGGGGAAGTTCGTTCAAGGACCCTCGCAGGAATCTACTTTAAGCTGAGAGAGGAAGAGAGAGAGGACGCCCAATTTAATTGTCTCTCAATGGGTAAACTGTAATAAATCAGAAAGTGAGCTCACGCAGGGGGAGAGGAGATGAAAGAGCGTACAAATATTGGATGGATTGTCCTGACTGGAATACACATCCTGCCATTTTCAGGCTCCTTTATCCCCCTCCCCCCCACCCTTTGTGTGTGTGTTTGTGTGTAAATATGCAAATTTTCTTTTCGCTCAGCTTGATTATGGCAAAGGGAAATTTGTTTGTTCCGATTTCTGTGAGTCTGTTTCGATTGCTGTTTATGGCTAAGTCAGTCTTGAGTTTATATATACAAAATATCCTTGTTATCCCTGACCTTATCCTCCGCCCTGATTTTCGCCAGATTTCCCCCTCTGATTTTCCCCCGCAGCTAACCCGCACAAATAATCAAAATTTATTGTGGAAATTAGTCCAAATATTTCATGGCTGCCACTGCTGCTGCTGTGGCTAAAATTGCTCGGCTCTGGTCTGTCGGGGGGATCAGCAGGGGCAAGTTAGTCAGTTTTGAGCAATTTGTATGCAGAAATTGCAATTAGAAATTTCTGACATTAATAAGCAGCAATTTGTGCAGCACATGACACGAGCCAAGGCTAGCAGCCAGCCAAAACCAAGCGAGAGCAGACCGAGTTAGCTGCATGAAAGGGGGGAAAAAAATAGGAAAATATTTTCCATATTTGGTAGAAAACTGTTTGCAATTAGTGTGTGATACAACGGGCAAGTTTTTAAGGCGAAAAATCAAAACGATAACGCCAAACTCGAAGACAGGATACCTGGTACCCCCGCTCAAATTTTTTTAAACAAATTTCCCAAATTCCCTAAACAATAATATTATTTTCTTGTTTATCTTCAGGCCACTTGTGTGTGATTTATTGTTTTGTATTTTATGCTGTCAAGTGAGCATGATGATGAGGTCCTTTTGTTTGCCGAGCTTGACTTCCTGTTTGTGTCGAACTCGTTGTGTGTTTGCTGTGTGAGGGAAAAATTATGCCAGAGCAGGAGAGGCTTTTAATTGAGTCCTAAATAACATGTCCTGGCGGCCGGAAATATGTGTCACAATTGCAAGCTCTGCACCGGCAGGATATGCCCGTCTTGGCCCCGAAAATCGAATGACAAGAACCCAAGGAGCAGCATGTGACTTGGCCTTTGTCCTCAAATTCAATTTGCCATCTCCTGATGAGCCCGATGGCCATATGAAAGATGAATGGTGCACTGGGAATGGTCACTGGGAATAGGACTAGAACCTCTCTCCCCTCTCCCCTATACAAATACCCCAACAAAACAGGCCGGAGAGTAACAGATCCGCATGATGAGCAAAATAAAGAGCAAAGTTGCCATGGCAGCAAAGTCATAAATGCCATTGATAATGAGCCCCAGGCCAGACCAGGACCCAGGTCCCAGGTCCCCAGCTTTCCCAGTGTTCAGCTCCTTGGCCCAGACGCGGAGCCCTACTCAGACCCGAGACAGACCCATTTCTAGAGCCATTTGCAGAGTCACTCCCGGCACCATTCCCACTCCCATCCCCTGTGCTCCACACAAGGGGCAGCACATGGCTTATGCTCGTTGCCTCAAATTGTAAACTGAGACCTGACTCTGAGCAGTTCCCATGAAACTTTTCATTAACACATGCCCAAAGTGCCAGGCACTGAGCTAAAAACTAGGTTAGAAATTAAATAAATACATTAATTTGGAGCAGACATCCAACATTAGAAAGTGATACAAAGAAAATATTAACTAAATATGATAAAGATACATTAAATTATTATTTAAATTACCTTTAAAAAATAACTTAATAATTAATAAGTATATGTATAAATGAAAATAAATTATAAACATTCAAAAAATATATGTATTATATTTTATAAGACACTTTTTGGGCAAATATATGAATCCTTCACTGAGTTCTGTGCTTCTGACTGATATTAAAATATCTCGAAAGGAGTATTTAAACTTAAATATTTATCCATCATTTAATAAGATAATTTTCGATCAAATTAAAGCATAAAAATATAAAAACTAAGCTAAAAATACATTAATTTGAATTCGGAAAATTTTTCTGAGTTTATTTTTCACAAGCAAATTTACAATTTTAGCCCCTAAAAAATTGTAAACTTTATTTTTCCACCAGACATGTCTAGATCGATTCGCCTGTTAATGGTGATCAAGAATATGCATTATCCGCGTATTATTAT
>JAEIHY010013743.1:0-10453 GCA_018904565.1 Drosophila tsacasi | reverse complement strand
TTTTGAGAGATTTTTTTTTGTGCAGTGTACACAACAACAACAACAGCCAAATTATACACACACCACACATACAAACTCACATACATGCTAACTTACAGTTAACCGATAAACGATAAACCGATAGAACTAGTTGGTGGGGTCTCCTAGTTCCAAAAGTGTTTTCCTTTTTTTTTTTACAATTTTTTTTAAGTGTGTGTGTTTTCGAACTTAAACCAGTTCGTTTCAGGAAAACAATTTTTTTTTCTCGGATATATAGATGGTTTTATTAGGCTAAAACAACAACAAACACAGCACAACACGAAAAAAAGAAACAAATTTTTGATATAACAAATTAAAAGTAATACACCAAGAAGATGCACATAAAAAATGAGGAATGGAATCGCAACTAATGTGAATATACCAACAACCACGGACTGAATCGAGATACCTACTAATAAAAAAGAAAAATAATATATATATATATATATATTAAAACAAGTAAACAGATATTTCTACAAAGGAGAATTTAAAACTAAAGCCCAACATAAAACACCGATGCATAAAAAGTGTGCAATTATGGGTCAGTTTTTTTTTTTTTTTTTTGTGTTCCAGCTCCAGTTTTTTTTTTGTAAATTTTTTTCCCGTTCACTAAAGACTGTGCGAAACAAACGAGATGATAAAAATAATAATCATTGCAACAAAATGCAAGCAGAACTGAACTGAATAACAAATCAACATAAAATAAAGGATTACAAATTAAAGGATTACAAATTGAAAAAAAAGCGTTGCCCGTAAAAAAATACATACCCCACTTTAGCTCTCTTCCCCTCTCTTCAGCCTCTTCAGATCGCATCAATATATATTTATCAGCTATCAAATATCGAATTTTCGAATCACGCCTTTTTTTTTAAGTTTTAATTTCTCATCGCCACCAGCTAAAAAATACAACAACAACAACTACAGCTACTACAATCCACAGCAAGAAAAGCAACAACAGAAAAAAAAAACTACAAAAATCGACAAAATAACGCAATTATTCTCCCCCTTTTTTAACCCCCTCTCTCATCCAGTTTTTAAAGGAATACAAAACGAAAAAAAAAATATACTTATATAGATATACATATAATATACATATATATATATTTGACTATATGAAATCTATTCTATAAAATAGCGTTAAATTTTAATAATTATTTAGTTTGTAGTGCGTTAAAAGCAGCGTAAAACAAATGATGAAAAACCAAGTAAAAAGCCGAAAAAGTGTGACCAGAGAAAACGAATATAATAAAAAGGCGAAACGCAAAACAAACTTAAAAAACCAAAACCAACCAAAAACTTTTTTTTATTTTTTTTCAAGTTCCAAGCAAATTTGAAAATCGATCAGTGTTGGAAAACAACACACGACGTTGCCGTCACAATTCATTGCATCGGGAAGTTTTTCTCCCACTGTTTTTTGATACTTTTCCTATTCACCTTTTTTGTTGTTTTTGTTTTTTATTTTTGAACTTGCTAATATCTGCCTTACCGTGCGTATGTGAGCGTGTGTGTGTGTGTGCGAGTGAGAGAGAGAAAGAGAGAAAATGATGAGAGTGCTAGAGAGAGAGTGAAAGAGGTAAAAAGAGATAGCGAGTATTGACAGGATCCCAGTGTGCCCCTTCCTCCTTCTTTCCCATCGCTTATGCGCGTGAGAGTGCGAGCGAGTAAGAACGAGAGCGCGCGAGTGCAGTATTTCTGTTTACAGCTCTTGTCCCCAGGCGAAAGAGACAGAGAGAGGCGGACGGCTGTTTGACAGACAGAGACAGAGAGAGAGACACTATGAAATTGAATAGAAAACAGTGAAAAATGGCGCATGGTAAGTATGCGCGCACTCAACCGAAACGATAACGGGGTGCTGCCAAAAGATCACACCAAAAGACCACCACCACCCTCTGTAAACCTTCAGAAATATGATACCAACTTTCCCCCATCATCAATCACATTGTTTTTTTTTTCTCTTTTTTTTACTGTGAAAATTTTTTTGATGTTTTTTTTTTTTGTAATCGCCGGAAAGAAAAAAAAAAACCAAAAACAATATGACCGTATTGTTGTCTCTCTTCTCCACCCACACCCCTTTATCGGTTCTAGTGCAAAAGAAAAACTAAGAAATAATAATACAAAAAAAAAAAAACAGAACCCTAAACATCGCTACTTATTTTTTGAAAACTTTTTTTGCCAGTGTATTTCATGCATACCGACGATAACATTCTCTTCCAAGTGATACTGTGTGCAGAACTATGTTTTTTTTTCTTTTTTCTCTTGTAATCATCTATAACTAGTGCTCAAAAGAGAAAACCGCATAATCTCATATCAACAAATAACCAAATTTATTTCAACATTTTTTTTCTATACGTTTTTTTTCTGTGCCTGTCAGTGTTCAGTGTGGATTCGAGAAATCAAATCATATATCTAGTATATATAAATACAAATATTTATAATTGTTTCTACCGAGGCCAAGGCAACAAATGTGCAAAAACTCTATCGAACTTTCTTGTAGATTTGCTTAACTCCGACCCTAAGTTATATATTATATATTATTGTTTGCTTTTTTGTTGTTGTTGTTTTGCATTCAGAAAAGAGAAAAGAAAAACACCCAAGAACGAACTATTATTTTATATATATTATTTCTTATATTGAATATTATTTGCATAATTTAGTTGAAAAGATATATAGAAAAAAAAGACCTGTTCGGTATTTAGCTTGTCGAAATACGTTGTTCATTTATTTTGTGAGAATCAGAAACTCAAAGAAATTCAAAAGTAAAGCGGTAAAACAAGGCCGGAGAGTATGCAACGTTTTTGAAAAGCTATTGAAGCGAACTTGTAAGCGATATCCTTGCTAAGGAGGGATATGATATCCCCCCGATCAATTGCAAGCCAATCGAGAACACTTCGGTCCTTCTCCACCGAAGATAGTTTTGGAAATTTGCCCAATTTTTAGTTTGGTTTAATTTGCCTTAGCCTTTATTTAGTTACTGGAGGACTGCCATTCCAGTTCAAAAGTTGAACCCGTTGCCAAGTTAAACAAGTAGTTTGTGTTCCCCATTGTATTTCGCATTTGTTGTTTCCATGCCGTAGACACTCTACTGTATTTTGTACTCAAAGCACTAACCCGACTCGGTCGCTCTTCCTTTGTAAACTCCAATAATGTTGTAAAGGAAAAACGATCGATTCAACTCATTCTCATTGATTGTTGTTGAAAAAAAAAAAAAATGGAAAGATTCTAATAATTGAAAAATCTTTTAAAACAAATCGATCTTTTATATTCCCCCCATCTCCTCCAAAATCAAGCAAATCTCAACCCCAACAAGAAAAAAATACTTTCTGCGCCGCAACTAATCCAAGTTGTACAATTTTTTTTTCGTTTCGTTCCGTTTTTTTAATTATAGACGGAGCTATGGAAAAATTACGCTCATTATTCGATGCTATATGCGATGCTATCTTCGGTCTCGATAGTAATTATTCCTTTTTTATATATATACATATTTCTAATTAATTACTCCTAGTCCGTAATCTATCATAGATTATTTGCTTTTCCGCCTGAGGGAGAGCATAAAAGATTAAACTAAACTAAACAGGGCTGCCACGGAAATGGTGTTGGTTGATTGGTGTAAATACGTTGAGATGCGGCCCGAAAGTATGCAACAAATTGGAATTACCATGTGCAAATTGCCTGGGCATGTGGTGAATTTTTTAAAGCACACTTTTGAGCTGCATTTGAATTGATTTCAAACCCTCACCAGGTTCCTGTGGCATCCCTGTTGGATTTTTTTTCTTTTTCTTTGTTTTTTTTTTTTTTATTAAGAGCCCTTAAGAATGAGATCTAGCCGAGAGATCGAATAGCGCTATATAATCGTTATAAGTAGTCTATCAATCTATCAAGAAGAGAGCACACACACACACACATAAACACCAGCAGACACACACGCACACTCATGCGCTCCCACATAATTGAGAAGGCAGAAACAAAATTTGAATTTCAGTTTTAAAATTCTTCATATATATCTATAAAAGTATAAAATTAACAAAAAAAATAAGCAGATTTTTCTTTTCAAAGCGTGCCATGTTTTTCTTTGTTACTTTCTCTCATAAGTCATAACTCAGCTACTATACCCATCATATATATATCTCTCTCTCAAGAAAAGAATCGATTAAGTAATAAACCGAAATTTTTTGGCCTTTTTGGCAGTCGCTCTACTGATTATTTTTATTGTTATTGTTGAGCGAGTGCCAAGGGCGTAGAGCGTTCTTTTTTGAAAAAGTTCCAATTGAGAAATTGCCAAAAAAAAATTGTACTTCTAGATGGAAAGCTTCCAATTCGAACTCTAAATTAAATCACACAAAATCCGAACTCCAAATTAAATTGCCAAATATCAATAAAAATGATAAAGAAAATAATCCGAATGAAAATTACTGCTGGCCCTTGAAAAACACCATTTGTGGTAACTACAAAAACCTTGTTTGCTTGCGCTTCACATTCTCTCTCACCCCCTATTAAAAAATTAACAATTAACAAAACCAAGTTCTTTTAGAGTCCCTATTTCCAACGATTGTTTTTTTTAGTGTTCTTAAATAGCAACATCTTTTTTCTGTTGTTGTTCAATCTTCCCCACCATGGTCTGCTTTGTCTGCTCTGCGAACGAAGAATCAATCACTTTATCAAAGCCCCCAAGATTCCTCTGATTTATAAAAACAAACTAGATGTTTACCATTAAACAATATATACCGACTTGTTTTGCTTGCTATAATGTTCTTTGAACGCACTTGACTTTGAATTTTCTTCGTGTATGTGAGTGTTTTATATACGCAACAAATCAGTCACATCATACACTTACTATATATACACACACATATATATAGAGCCATCACAGAATCAGTCATCAATCTGTTCAATGACACTCCAATCCAAGTCCCCATTCCATCCTCCCAAAGTTCCGAGAAAAAGTAAAGAAAAGAAACCATGGCACGTTAAATGAAAATTATGTAAATCCTGCAATCTCGTGTTAAACGAACAACCACCACCGAATCGAAAGTGGGACAAACCTTTGTGATTAAAGAAACGCTAACAATGAAATTACTTTGTAGACACAGCGACATCGAACCGCTAACAACTAAACTTCTGCTTGATTTATAACTACAACTACAAATCCCGAAAGTTAACAAAAATTAACAAAGCAAAAACAAAAGAAAAATTAAAGAAACAACAATAAACACTAACCCAACACCAGCTAAACAAGAAAAAGGCAAACGAAACTCTCTAAACGAAATACTAAACATGATTAGTCTCTCACCTAGGCTAGCTAAGTCAGGGCTCGAGCAGCATTCAGGGCCAGAGGATATCTATAGTTCTTAGAATAAGTTTTTTTTTACTATATATACTTTTTTTTTCTTGAAATATATTTTTATTTAGAGGCATGACTAAGTGTAATTAAGAAAAATGCGCATTGATGAAGCTTACTAATTGAATTTTCTTCTCTTAACCCTTTTTTTGTGTCTCCCTCCTCGAATTGCTCTCATAGGTGAAAACTTTGCCGAGTTGCTTGACGGACTGTACCGCAGGAAGTACCATTATCCTTACTTATAATTGTCACCGCAACAGCAGCAGCAACTCCTACAACAACAGCAGCAGGCGTTGGGATTCACCGGTTGTACCAACACTAGCAATGGTAGCAACAACAACATGCTACTCTATCATCAGCACTACCATCAACAACAACAACAACAACAACAATCGCAAATGCAACGCCTGGGCAATGTTGCTGCTCACAGCTCGAGTCCGAATGGAAGCAATAACAACATTAATAACAATAATATTATCCACACCAACACCAATACCGCCAGCACCAATGCCAACACTAACATCAATGCCAACAGCTTTGGCTTTAATACCATACGCCAGAATGGAGTGGCTGCCCTTCACTATCTCCAGGAACAATTGCAGCTTCAGCAGCCGCAGGAGCCGCCACAGCAACCGTTGCAGCCACTGCAACTGCAATCGCCACCGCCCTTTCAACAACAACAACCGTCGCAGGCGTCTGGACATCATGGCAGCAGTGGCAGTTTGAGCAATAATTTGCTATCGATTGGAAGCAGCTACAACAGCAATTCCAATCACAGCAATGCCTACAGTGGCAATTACAACAATGCTGGTTCCTTCAACAACAACAGCAACAGTGCGGGAGGCAGTAACAATACGTTTAACCATGATTCCAGCAGCAGCAGCAGCAGCAATAACTTCACCAACCATCCCAGTCTCAGAGTGAACCATTTTGCAACCAGCGGCATTTATCCCAGCAGCAGTAGTGGCTTCGGCAGCAATCCATCTAGCAGCAACAACAGCTTCACCAACAGCCGCAGCAACAACACTGGCGGCAATACGCAGCCACGCACTAGCAATTCCAACAATTCCAATAGTCACAACAGTAATAACCACAACAGTTGTTCGCAGCAGCAGAACGACTTTAGTTTTCCCATGTCAGCAAGTGAGTTGGAATTGCATCAGCAAACTCTGAAGCTGCAGCAGCTGCATCTCAACAACAGTTTCAACAACACCACTGCAACGGCAACAACAACAGCGGCAGCAACAACAACGGCAGCCACATCCACTCCAACGACATCAACGGCGGCGACAACCACTAATCAATTTTTATGGCGGACATAACCTGAGAGTTGAAAATCAATCTTCAAATTATAAATTACATATATAACGAACGTATATATTTATATAACACTAAGAAACTCTTATATTGATCATCGTAGTAGCAGCAGCAGAAGCAGCAGCAGCATTATCCATCGAAACCCAAATTTTTATGTTCTCAAAACCCCAAGAATTACCTTTTTTTTATGTTCCTCATTCTTAACCCCCTTATGTTTTAGTTGTTTTTTCTTTATTTGTCCATATTTTTTATATTTGGGAGGATACTTTTTTTTCTTATTGTAACTATATGTAAGACAAGACACGTAGTATATATATATATGTGTAATGATTGGAGAAGAAGCCTACGAAGGCAATCTTTTTTTTGCTTATACTTAGAGAGAAAACGAGAAACAACTATGAGAACTTTTTTTTTTGTCACATATTTATAACGACGTATAATCATATATAAAAATATATATATTTACAACACACACACATACAATTACACACACATTTATATATCTACTACTACTACTATATAGCTCTTAGGCGTGAATACATAAGCTCTGATTGTTTTTTTTTTTCTGTGTCTGAAACTGATTTTTTTGGCGCGAACTATGCCGCAACAACGTACACGGGGGCACGGGGCACCCACCCCCCTCGTGTATGTTTATAGCTGAAGTGAAACCAGATATATATTATCTCTTTTTTTTCATAATTTAAAAATCCAATTTTTTTGTCTAAATAAAAATATAAATATATATATTATGTGTAACGAACGAAACGAAGGAAATGGCTTAAAGAAATAATATGTGGCTGGAACATGCTCAAGTTTTCAGGCTGTTTATGGATAAATGAAGAACAGAAGAAAAGCAGAATAGAATAAGCTTGAGTGGAAAGCATAGGAAGAAGGACGATGATAGAACGATGTTAGGAGAAAGAGAACCCAGACAAAATTACACTACACATACAATTTTTTGCATAGCTATAATGGAAGGATACGTGTTTTTTTTTACTAAATATAATAATAATTTTTATGGAAACCATTTTTTTGTTTAGTTTATTATACGAAAGAACTTGAGCATGTTGTAGCAAGAAAAAAAGAAAACGGAAACAAAAACAAACACAAGGAACAGAAACGTGTAAGAAATAAACGTGATAGAGAGCCCGAAAATCAGAGGAGAAGACGGCAAACAGTACGGAAGAAAAGAAAAGGGAAAGAGGATAGGAGACGAAACGAAAACGAAAATGAAAATTTAAACAAGAAAAGTAAGCACGCAAAATCTAAGGCACTTGGAGCTGACCTGCATTTTGTATTTTTATTTCATAATTAAACCCACCCCCAATTATATGTTTTAATTTTGTATCTTATTTTGATGTTATTGTATTTCTCTTTTTCTGTTTAAAAATAATGTAATTAACTACATTTTCGTGTTCTTTGACGGTCGGTCACTCCTTGGGTCCAATTAATATTCTCGGTGTTGGTGCATAAACTTAGAATGGAAAATAGAAAACAAGAAAACAAGAAGGAAAAACAATGATTTCAACTTGAAAAAAATATGATGCGTTCGTTGACGATACTTTTGTTAATTCTATATAAAAAACACACATTTATCATTTATCAATCAAGAGAAGAGTACACAAAAATTGTGAATAATTGTGAATCATTTTAATTCGTTTGAGGAACTCCCCTAATTTTCTGAATTACAACAATTTTATTTTATTATTTAATTACCTTGTATCTGGCCTACAAAAAAAAAAAAAAACTTACAAGAAAATAAGAAAGCAATTATGTAAGGCAACCTAATAAACATTTTCACCACAAACAAAACCACACATTAGCCCTGAGTTTTATTTTTATTTCAACAACATCAACAGCGTTTTCCAATAACCAAAAACGTTTCGACGGCGCATTAAGTCAACGAATTAAGAATAATGAATAAAAAAAAAATAGATTTAAGGGAGACACAGACACAGTAAACACTCGATAAAACTTACAGCTTGGTTGTGCTGAATACTAAATATTACGATTCAAAACAAAACAGAAAAAGAAACAAGAAGAGAAATGAAGATAATTCCGAAATATACACAAGTGCGAGGACGAAAAGCGTTTGTTAATCAATATGTAAGAAGACACATTCATTCTAAAGCCTCCTCTGTCCCTCCCATCCGGAGGACCTGGGGCGCCGAGTCACTTAAATCGAAGAAAATACTCTCAACCAATGTAGCCTTAGTCTGTAAGTGGAATTACATACATAGAAAATAATCGGTTAATTGGAGAAAGAATTCATATACTTGCATATATATATATTTACATATAGCACCTAGCAGCATGCGGTCGATCGTGTCTCGTGTAACTTAGGACTTAGCCAAGGCAAACCAAAAATCGAATAATTGAATATTCTTTTTTTTTCTAGGGATGAGCATAATTTTTGTCACCTTTTTTTGAGCATGTGACAAAACCAAAAAAAGAAAATCATAAATTTTTTTCTCGAACGTCAGAGTATAGATATTTCCTTTTTTTTGTGTGTGTAATTCTTTAGAGAACTGTTTTTTTTTTCTTTACTCATAAGCAGCCAAGCTAATTTTGTTGTAATACCGTGAGACCGCGAGGAAAGCGGAGCCGCAACTTAAGAGATACCATTTTTTTTGTCATATTTTTAATAAAACTAAAGTTGTAGAACATGAGAACCTCACAGATGAAAACCTAATCGCAAATACATTTAAAATGTTGTTCAATAAATTAATGCAAGACAGAAATTATGTAACGGAAAAATATACATTATACATTATACATTTTTTATATCAACGTAAATGTGTCTAGAAGGTAAAGATCTTTTATAAAAACAAGCAAAAAAACAAGAACAACAAGAACATAAAACCAAAATACCAGAAATATGCATACAATTTTTTTTCTAGCCTATAAGAGAACGCGTTTTTTATATAAACATATTATACAAAGAAAAACTAAAAAAAAAAAAAAAAACAAACACAAGAAAAAAACATAAAAATTCAAGCAAACAACCAACAACAAACGACTTGAAGTGAACCTCAAACTTAGCGGAAAATAGTGAATCGGTGCTTCTAGAGAGATCCCAAAACCAGGTTGGAAATGCGGATTCACATTCGCTTCGGTGGCGGTAGAGAAGGGAGATCTTGTTTAGACAGAATTATAGACGCTTTATCTATCCTATGGAACTTTTGGTATTATTTTGTGGTTTCAATTTCGACCATCTCTCTGCTCTATATCCGCGCCTTTTTCCGTCTTTCCCCCTTAGTGTAGTCCCCCCCAATATTTAGTATAACATATAGCGTTCATCTTTCATCTCAAAAGAGAAAACACCGACAGATTATATATACAGATTCGAAGAATATAGCGATATGTAAACATAGATATACATAGATAAGCCAGGAAAGGTACCAGGATGTAACGATATTACGGATATTATCGTAGTGCAGGACATGCGAGCGAGGAGTACTTTTTTTTTTTTGCAAGCAAAGATTCGAGTAAGGTCGATCGATCGCTGAGATGGCAAAGATTGATGTGAAACGTGAACTGCCCTATGAAAGATTTTCTAAAAACAAAACAAAAACCGAAAAACCGAACACCAACAACAAAGAGCAACTAAGACGACAGATGAAATAAATGAAAAAACGAAAAAGAAATCAAGTTAGAATACTGAAGAAAATGCCTACAAATAAATGCATCATTTACCTAAAAGCAATATACATTCATACATAGAACAAAGTTAGTGGAACAAATAACAAAAGTAAAAAACAAAAAAACAAAAACCGTTTAAAT
>JAEIHY010013736.1:0-12070 GCA_018904565.1 Drosophila tsacasi | reverse complement strand
TATTTATAAAGGAAGTGATCTTATACAAGAAAGAGTTCCTGAAATTGACAGAAAAAATGATAATTATAATGCCAAGACAACTGAGAATATTTGTAAAGGAAGTGATCTAATAAAAGAAAGAGTTCCTGAATATGACAGAGACAATAAATATTGTAATACAAAGAAAACGGACAATTTTTATAAAGTAAGTGATCCACCGCAAGAAAGAGCTCATAAGTATAACCGAAAAAATGAATATTTTAACGCCAAACCACCTAAGAATAGTATTTATAAGGGACATGATTTACTACAAGAAAGAGTTCCTGAACATGACACAATAAATGAATATTATAATGTTAAAACAACTGAGAATATTTATAAAGGAAGTGATCTAATACAAGAAAGAGTTCCTGAACATGAAATTAAAAATCAACATTATATTGCTCAGACAGCTGAGAATATCATTTATACAGAAAATGATTTACCAGAAGAAAGAGTTCCTGAATATGACAAAAAAAATGAATATTATAATGCCAAAACAACTGAGAATATTTATAAAGGAAATGATCTAAAACAAGAAAGAGTTCCTGAATATGATAGAAAAAATGAATATTATAATGCTAAGGCAGCTGAGAATAATATATATAATGGATATAACCTACACCAAGGAAGAGTTCCTGAACTTAACATAAATGATTATAATGCTAAGCCAGCAGAAAATATATCCAGATTTTATTATCCAAGCAGCCCAGAAAGGCAAACACTTAATTTTAATGAGCCCATAAGACTTTCCAACATTAATGATACAAAGGGACATGATCAGTCAAATGTTAATTCACATGCAATCAGTTTTCCTAATAGTACTATTTATTCGTTGGGACGAGCAGATATTAATTCAATTATTAGCCAACATATAAGGGAGAATCTTCAGAGTAAGTTATAATTTTATTACCCAATTTTCCTACTCTATATTTAAATATTGTATTCCCATGACAGAGAAAAATAAGTATCAAAATGATCAAACGTTTGATGGAAAAAATCCTCGTACTATACCGTATAATATAAATCCTGAAGATCCTAAAAGTAGGTTTTATTTAGTTTCGATTTCGATTTTTAATTTACACTTTATATTTTTCATACAGGTACTTATATTTTTAAAAATGGACAACAATTTGATTGGAAAAATTCCCAAAGAATGCCACATAATTTTAATCCCAAAGACTTATATTCCGATCTTGGTCAACCCTTTTCACATTCAAAGTTTCCTCAGTATAAACTATTTTCATCGTATTCCGGGACTAACCCTTACAAATCTGTACCTACAAATTATAAAAGAAGTAAACGAAGCAACTCTGTGAAAAGTAGAGAGGATGTTCGATATGAAAATAACCTGGATCCCCATCAAAATTTTAATTTACAAAAAATTGAAGAGAATGGCGAGGTTCCCTGCGATACTTGTGGTGGAAAGAATAAAAAGAAGGATGACAAGCCCCCAGCTAGTCATGGTAGTGCCTTGACAGAACCAAAAAGTCTCGAAAGTAAAATTGAAGACTTTAATGCACAAGGAAAACTGAACGATGTCATTCCGTGTGATACTTGCGGAGGAAAAAACAAAAAAGGAGGAGGAAAGCCCCTACCTGGCGGTCTAGACTCTGAGATTCATAGGGAAAAAGCGGAAATCCCTCAAAAATTAACAGCAGAGGATATGATACCATGTGAAAAGTGCAAGGTAAACCGAGAAGGAAACCTGGCCTCTCAATCCTGCGGATGCGTAAGCAATCCCAGCGTATGCAATTGTGAAGGCTCCAAATTATCCAGAGCTCCTGATCAGAGGTATTTGGTTTTTATAAATTTGTAGTTTTAAATTTGTATTAGATATTTTGTATTGATATATTTCCACTTTCAGTAACGAAGACATAAATTATGGCGTGTTTAATATGAACGATCCTATCCCTTATTTAACGACTCACCTGCGGATTTTCAGAAGACGCCATAATACTTGGTGGAGGATTGCTCCAATTGTAGCGTAAGTCTTAAAAGAAAATAAATTACATATATTTATAGAGAACAAGTAAATAACCGAAATCGTACCTGAAATTTGTAGGTGCATGCCTTGCAGAATATTGTAGTAGGTTGATTATTACAATACTTATAATTATACGATCTTTAAACCATTTTTCAGAGTCGATAGTGTGTCAGGAATATTTGCAAATCAAAATATGTCAATGATATTTTCTACGCGCGTTGGAACACTGCGACAGGAAAAATCTGCTAGATTTGTAAATCACAAACTTGTCATTCCATTAACGAGTGATGGCCAACTGGCCGATACAAGGAGCATAGACACGTTATCGGAATTAGAGAAAAACATTGAGAAAAGCGTTGTACTTGGCAGTTTCAGGAATGACATTTCCAATCGTGAAATAAAGAACTTCGAGGATGGTACCGTTAGAGGTATTGACATCCTAGGACATTTTCCAGTATCCATGAAGTCCATACAAATGTGTCCGCATAACGACAAGAATCTTTGCCTAAACATTCGAGCCGAAAGAGTACCAGGTGAAGTACATTTAAAACCAAATTAAATCTATTTATTTCAAACCCTCCTCACACACTTAGAGTTTAGTATAAAAGTCAAGATACCCTTTCGGGAAAACGGTTTTATGGTGGCACATAAGCATGTGATAAAGATATCCAGCATTATTACCGATGCTACGACAAAGGATGCCCTTCATATTTCCATTGATGTTATTAACAAAGGTCTAGAAGCACATGAATATTCCATATATGTTTATAATTGTCCTCTGACCAAAAGTTCCTTAAGTACGACGAGTGTCAGAAGACATTTACAACCAGATATCGGCCAAACTGTTACCTTCTTACTGCCCTTCATAAATGGTGGAAAGAGAAACAAGAAGTTCAGTTGTGATGGTGAGTAAATACGCCAAGTTTTAAATAATGATAGAGTCTATTTAAAATTACAGTGGTTGTTAAGGAATCCGATTTGAACAATTCAAATAAAAGCTTTTTTATGAAATCAGCTGACGTAAAGGACGGTATTATTGCCAAGAGGCCCATGGACATTATGGTCCATTCGAGGTGCTTCTGCATTGGGCGATGTCGCTGTCATTGCATGGAAAAGTTACAGACTTTTGTAAATTACAAAATTTGTGAGAGAATGAGCCGTACGGCGGAGGAAGAGGCAGGACTCATATATAATTGCCCGCCTGGAAATGAAAAAAATGATGTTTGCATCACGGACTTGTCATGTGACAGCCATAAGAAGACATCTTTCAATCTTTTTTATCATATACAAAGCGTTATTTTAATTATTTTGATGTGGCTGCTTATTTTCGGTAAGACTTAAAACCGTTAGAACAGCATTCAAAAATTTAAATTGGGCTTATTCCACAGGTCTCCTGAAAGCTATTTTTGGCCTCTGTATTCAATCGATAGATAAATGGGGATTCGAGACTGTTCAACCTGGCAGATATTATGCGTGCTCATCTAGGATTCGAATATTTATTGTGAATGTATTCCTCTTTTTTATTTATCCTTTTGCCTGCTGGTGTAAATGTTTCAAACCAAAACCGGAGGACCTGATGGCTGCCAGTACTGATTGGTCCTGTAATCATGAAATGGATGACGGTGATTGTTCATTCGGCGCGGTAAGTAGGGAATTTCTGTCATGTCTGCGAAATAAATAATATATTATTTTAAAGAATAAGAACTCCGAGCAAATGTCTCGACTTAGTGGTGGTGCTCAAAAACTATCTGAGAACCTGATACATGCTTTTGCTCCACATTATGAAAATGGTTTGTTCAGAGATGACAAACCCGACGATGAGGAGAGTACAGCATTTATTTTAGAAGTTCTGGAGGAAAGCAAAAGTTCTTTGAGTAAAATGGTAACTCAGTCTGCTTATGCTTTTCATTCAAGTTAAAAATTATTAAAATTTTCGGATAGATGAGTCAAAGTACCAAAAGTTCTGAGAGTCCCGAGATTGTTTCAACATGTGCGGAGAACAGCGAAGAAGAAAGGACAGCAGAGGAGCTAGTAGAAAATCTTAAAAACTCACAGAGGGCTTACCGGATAATGAGTACGCCTGTGGGCGGAGTGACCCACATTCCGCAAAATTGTCAATATTGTGTTAAAGGCTTCTTTCTACCCACGATAAAGGGCACCTATGAATTCATTAGCTATCATCCTCTAGTTCAGTACATAGGCATCTCAGCGGAGGTAATTTTTATCTAATCTCCATGGTTTATTTTGTATTTTTTTTTTTTTTAATTTGCTTTTAGAATGAAGTTAAGAAGCTAATGAAACCAGAATATCTCCATACAGATGAATTCTCCAAGAATTACGCCAATAAATTAGAGGTACTGAGAGCGGGGGATCTATCGGTGGACTGTCCGCCGAATATCCCTTGCATAAATATCACTCCAATGAACGATTTGGAAAGCTCTTTTGTAAAGCTTTCAGCACTTTTGAAGGAGAAACACACCGATTAGGAAGAAACCTTAAGGATAATTCTGAAATTTTAATGTTTTTTTTTTAATTTTGTTAAATTTTAATTGTTTACAATATATTAAATAAATCTTTGTAGCTCTTAATTTAAAGGGACATTGTATGACGAGTGTTCATTAGACTCGTGTTGATTACCCAAAGTGTTGCCTTCGTCGATTCCAGACCGTATGTCTATTAAACCACTGCCGTCAGAAATCGTATCTGAAGTATCATCTGGTTTATGGTTTGGTGGAAACGTTGTGGTTTTAATATCTGTATTTCCGTGGTATTTTATAAAGTAAACTTCTGGCATTTTTGTTGTGAGCACATCTGCTTGTTGGCTTTGATTGGGGTGCTCTTTCAAAACAATTTCCGGCTTAACCGTATTTAAAATAGCTTCTTGTATTTGACTTGGAGTTTTTTGTCTCAAAATTTCGATCGGACTCTTTATCGCTTCATAAAACGATGTAGTTTCTGAGCCCTGAGCTTGATGCTCATCCGGGGAATCGTAGAGGTCGCCATTATGGTTCGTAGATGAGTATAAAGGGTTGCCTGGCAGTAGTTCTTGATTGCTATACTGAAACTGATCGTAATGCTCGTTTACATACGATGTCTGTGTTGCTGTTGTCACAAAATGTTTATTTTCTATATTCAAATCTGACTGAGGTGCATAAGTTATGCTGGGTCTAGTAGGAGTCTCATTCGGAACAAGGTAATGGTAATGAATGTGCTGGGCTGGGCGTGGGTTCTGAATTTGAATTGGAAATCCCGTCGAAATCGTTGAGTGGCTGCTGATCTGGGTTGCAAAGTCTGTTCGTGTAACTGGAGGGTTTTCAATGACGTTCATCTGAGGTGTCTCATGGACACATGGATATCCTGTGTCAATGTTTGAGTTGCGAGTTATATCGTTTTCATAATTGACTTGTTGGACGATGTTTTCACCTATTTCCTTGTGGCTTTGTCGGTTAACGATTCTTCCAATCGATTGAGCTTGAATGAGGGAATTCTTTAAATGAACATTGCTTACTTCTGGCACCGAACGAGCGCAGTGTCCATGTAGAGCTCCAAACAAAATTGTATTTAAAATACAAATTCCTTTTAAGGTTAACATTCCGTAAAAAGTCGATAAATGTATTTCACAAGCCGCCAGCAACAACTGTCTTTTATCTGCTCGGCATACTGCCTTTATACGAGTTGAGGATTATATAATAAATACTTTCTGAATTGTTCGTGATATCAATAAACACTATATTGGCTTAATCCAAAGCCATCTTAATTTATTTATTTGTTTATTTCGGTGAAAGGCAGTGTGTAGAAAGGCCAAGTCGATTGTAATTATGGTGTCAACGTTAATAGAGGCTTGCTCTGCGTGGGCTTCACAAAATTTAAGACACTTCACTTGACTGCTCTATATAAAAAGTGACCTATTACAAATGCTAGGGTCTATGCCTTTGGAAAATGGAGATACTCTCTGGCAGGGTATTTAAAATAGTTTTCGTTTCTTTTACGCAATGTGAAAGTTTTTCTTGTTTATGCCGTCATGTAGACCAGCGCTTACCTACAGCTTTAACGTAATACAAAAAACCAGCTGTGAAAACGGATACTACGAATTAGAGGAACCCCAAAACAGTCCGATGAAATACGGTGTTCACTTAGCACTTTATAAAGATTTATTATTACTATAAAATGTATTACAACAAATATGTAAAATGACAATAAAATGAGGAGAAAATACACTATTACACACATATATATATGCTTGCGAATGTTGTTAAGCCTAGAATTCAGCCCCATTGTTGGCAGGGCGATTATCGTGTTGTTACTTAATATAAATGCAAAATCACTGTAAAAATTTCAAACTTAAAGTACTACTAAAAATAGTTGTATTAATGTTTTATTATATTCATATTTAGATTCGATTGATATATATATATATATAAGACATACTATATGTTTTTGTGGTTTGATGACCTATAAATGAGCTATGCAGAGACACTTGAATATCGGCTTTCGGCTTCCTAGCGAATGGTTTTAACAGGTGGTTTCTAAAAGTGGATCAGGCTTATAAGTAGTCGTAAAGGGCTTTACATTATTAACAGATGTGGAATCTTTGGGGGCTCGTTTCAAAGAGATAAAGTCTTCATGGTGGCTCTCTGCACTCTGCACAGCGGCATCCCTATTCGAGTGAAATCTATCTGGCATTTTCGTCTTCTGTGGTTCGCGGTCGCCAGCACTTTCAGAGGCCGGCATTTTACTGACGTTTCGATCACTGAGAGACAACGACAAGTTTCTCTCCAACGGTGGCTCGCGAATCTGCTCAGATAAACGACGAATATTGAGAGGTAGTTCCTCCTTGGATTGCGTGGGAATCGATAAGGAGCTATGTCTAGAGTGCAGTGCCAAATCGTTCGGATAAAGTAAGTTGCTATTATTATTTTGATATACTGATTTTTTAACATGGTTCGGTAACGGGCTAGAAATCTCCTTGACTTTATCGGGTATATAGCTGGCGGATTTGCTTTGGTCCAGGGACCAAGCCTTATGCGATGCGTTGCGGTGTTGTGGGGAAAAAGGGGCAAATAACAGTCCTGGCTCTTTTAAAAACACGTGATCATCAGATGGATCATCAATTGCAGTGTTCGAATGCTTCAGTTGTGGCTTAATGTACTTGGATTTCTCAGTCCTTGTTGACAGCAGCTTATGGTTTATGGAAGAAAGAGATTTTTCGCGATAGATGTTCTTTTTGGGAAGCCGAGTCACCGCATTCACGGTGACGTCTTCAGTGTGCCGCCTAACCCAAGGATCTATGTTGTGATGCAAGTTTAAATGCTTTTCCGTCTTGGGTGAGATTTTGCCTTTAACGTCAGCATTCTTAATCCAAGGATCCAATGAAGAGACCAAACAGCCCGTACTTCTGTTATTCGTTTCGTATAAAAAGTTGGCCTTATCTATCTCGACATTGTTTGGTGAAGTTTGCTCGGACTTGCTGATTTTATGAGTAAGTTGGCGGTAAAACTGATTGTCTGCACTGCTGGCGAGCTGTTTCGTGTTATGGGGAGCTGTTCGCGGTGATTTTCTGATTTCGCTTTCATCGGAAATTATGATGGCCTGCTGAAAGCCACTTTTATGCAATGACAGCTTCGGAGACACGGCACACTTTAATTGGAAACTGCCCTGGCTGGGATCGTCTACACAGCTGTTACTCGTTTCTGAACTGAACTTAATTTTGATTTCGTCGTTGGTTTCGGAGTCGGATCCGTTGGATTTGAGGGGCTTCTCACACTTGCACTTTATAGTTGTCGATGAAATGGATACTACGTTCTGACCTTTGTCCTTTAGAGATCTGTTCGATGCCACTCGTTTAACACTATCCAAAGCATCCGTCTGTTGGGACACCTTATTGTTTAAATATCGACCGGAGAGCTGGGTATGCTGGCTATTTAAATATATATTTGCATTCATCGGCGAATGTGGAGAGAGTACTGGAAGTGTTGGGGCGATATTTGGTTGCTTTAATCGAGAAACAAAGAAGCCGTTCGACTTCAGATCAGTTAATGGTGGGTCTTCTTTCCTAATTTGCTTGTTATGTCTGCTGTTGCCGCACGATTTGTTTGATAACTCAACTTTTGAGAGCTGCGGTGAGAAGGGTTGGGCTTTGGAATAGGAGCCCGACTGTTTATGCTAAAGAAACTTCTGCTCCAAAGCTTTGGTAGAGCTCTGGCTGGAATTTGAGGCACCTGCAAAAAGACCGAACATACTGATTAGAAAATCTCCAAAAACAGGGGGCTTATAAGAGAAAAGGGGGAAGCGTAAGAGAAGAGAAGAGAAGAGGCCATCAATTAAAGCAACAAGATAAGATCAATAAAAAGTTGTAATAAAAATTGCATCCTTACGAGAAAAAGGTAAACTTTCAAAGTATCAAAAGATTGCTTTATTCAAACTTTTTTCCTTACATATTAAAACCATATTACTGATGAAGCGTATTGCTTAATATTCATTTTCAAACCGAATGTCGTTTGTGTTTGTTACTTGTTTTGATTTCTTCTACCGAATATTATGTTATGAAATATCATGTACAAGTATAAGTTAGATGATATGACCTAGGCTTATTGAATTAATACGGGGACCAGGATCACAATGCTGTAAATATATATATGGGGATCTTGGTAAAAACCTCCTCACAACTAAATGTCATATTCATATATTTCTGTGTATAATCTTTGTTAAAATGCAATTCTCGAATGTATGTATTGATGTGAGCGGCTAGATAATATATGTTTCATTTACAAACCATCGTTTTCAATCCGTTTGTTATTTGCTTCCACACTTTTTTTACTAGTCTCGCCTCCGCCTGCAGCCGCTGCACAATTTGGATGCTTTGAACTTAGGGACACGCCAGCTGCGGCAGGGTTCGAATTGGTTATTACACCGGAAGTAGTGTCGCTAACGCCTCCATCCACAATATTCTTTAATTGTCATTTGATGAGCTCCACCGACAGGAATTTGCGCAGTCGCTCGTAATAATGCGGATGCAGTTCAACATCGTTATGTCCGGCGCCCTGAAAATATTATGGTGATTAGTTTTGAAGCCAATTATTATATATAAAATAATAAACTAGAATAAGAAATAAGTTTCCTATGGGTAAAATCCCAACACCCCTGTTTTCTTAATAACTAATGAAGTCGAAAATATTTTAATATTATTATGATTGGTTTCCAATGCGTTTTTCAACGCTCATCAATATCGCCAAGTCCGGTGGCAATGCAAAGCTATTATAATTAATTACAATAATTTGTTTATTACAAACGCTCGCTCACGATGCAATAACTTGCTCTGGGGCAAGCAATCAATCAACACAGAATACAAATAAATACTCATAATTACCTCCACCCAGAATGGCTCCACTGTCTTAGGACACCGCTCGTAGATTCCTATGCCATGGGAAAAGTCGATGACCTCGTCATCGGTTCCGTGAATAACCAGAACCGGAGCCTTCACCTTAGCCACCTTATCAATGCTGTTTGGAAACCAGATAAGATCAGATGCCGTTTGATCGCAAATCAACGGACGCCGACACTCACCTGGGAAAGGCGTCGAAGAACCATGTTCTCTTTGTGTTCCTAAACACGACTCTCAGGCCCGACATCAACGGCGAGTGGAGTATCACAGCTCCGACTTCGTGACGCGAAGCCAGATCGACAGTCGGCACGGTGCCAATGCTCTGACCGTATAGGATTATTGTCTCCGGGCTGATGTTGAACCTAAGAATCAAAGAAAATGTGGTCAGGAATAGAGATAAATAAAAGAAGAGTGTAATATTTACCGAGTTCGCATTGCTTGCCAGGCCGCCTCTATGTCCGCATACAGATTCTTTTCGGACGGCTTTCCGCCACTCATCCCGTAGCCGGAGTAGTCGTAGCCAAAAATATTGCAGTTGATCTGCGAGCCGAGGGTCAGGTAGAAGCTACTCATCTGGCCAAGGTCCACGGCGTTCCCGTGGGAGAAGAGTAGCGTGTACTTGGCATTCTTGCTGCACCTGACATAGATGCAGGTAATCAGGTTGCCACGCGACGTGCGCGTAAAGAAGGCCTCTACTTTCGATTTCTCCCGCTCGGAATACTGCCACTCGGCGCGGTCAAAGAGCTGCAGGTTGTACCTAATGTTCGTGTCGTCCGCCGGAGTCAGCTTGTACGTGGGCTCAGGTGGCTGGAAGGCCAGTTTGGCCGCAATAGGGCCGGGGCATGGTGGGCAGCAGAACATGCAGCACAGCTCGCTTATACTGAACATGCTCGCTAGCTGCTCAGTGTCGAATGCCTCTTCAACGGAATGCAAGTTTTCTTTCTTTTCTTCTGTTCTCTTTTCTTTTCTTTGGGTTTCGTCTCTCGGTGCGCGATACTATCAACAAAGGACAAACGAAGTGGCGGAGCTGCGCTATTTGGGGCTATTTGTGTGCAACTTGTCAATGGGCTAGGCGACGGGATGACAAGACAAACAATTCATTTTTAATTCGGACACAAGATTCACCATAATCGAACGCCTAAATGTTAAATTGTGTTACTGAAATTTGGTACACTCACATTTACAAAAACGGCAATGTATCGATATTTTTTCTATGGATGATATATTTATATGACTATTTTTTGTTTGCCCAAATATCGAAATAGCGATATTGTTATTTGGTATTTTTCGTCAAGACGAATACATTAAAAACAATCCATGAAAGTCTGTATATGCAAAAGCCCGCAAAAAAATGTATGAAAAGGTTTCATCGTCACATAAATTCTTATTTAGAAGAAAAACTGATCAAAATGGGCCTTAGGATCCTTTTTTAAAAACGCTAGAGATGGAAGTTCAACCGAAAACATCGATGTCGATCATCGTCGATGTTTAAAAATATAAAAGCGGAATACAAAAAATATTTTGCTTTGTTTTATTTTAATAATAGGAACAGAAACTTAAAAATATAACAATAATGCTTTCAAGTCAGACTTTTCCTTTTCATTCTGTGTTTATTATTACATTTTTATAATATTCACATTTCACAAGTGAATCCAACACCGACTCAATAAGCAATGGGAAACCGATATTTCGTCAAACTTCGATGCTTCGCTTAACACGATTTCAACAAATATGATAATAATGATATTTCGAAGTGATATTTTGTTTATCATTACTTTTTATTTTGATAACATCATCGATACGATATTATTTAATCATCGATACGATATTATTTAAATATCCGACAACTCTACAATTTAGATAGGCAGGCAAAAACGCCCTAAAAACAACGGAACTTTCGGTATTAAAGTGTGACCGTTTGCGGAATGTCAAGACAGTCTACTTTTTGGGAACAAAACGGAATTGGAACTGGGTGAAAATAATATTATTAAAATATAATATAAAAGATTTTTTGTAGCTCAATGGGCGTATTTTGTGTACATTTAGCAAATGCATATTAAAATAGGTAGAGATTTCCCTGCGATATTATAAACAATAAATTAGTGTGTTTATAAAATATATGTATCGGATAAAAATAGATAAATAGAAAAAGTTAAAAATAATATTCAGTATCTAAAAATCTAAAATGTTGCATTCTATATGTACCTTAATATTATATAATTGTAAGGTTACTTATTTTGTTCAATAAATATTAACATTGTGAGACGCAATGGAAGAATAAGTATCAATGAATTGGTTTTGTCGCCTTTATTCGATAGATCCCAGATTAAGAACTAATTCTTGTGATAAATATTCTACTTGTGCAGTCCTTTGCTTACAAAGGTTGGAGAGAGATTACTAACTCTGAATTCATCTCTTTCTAACTTTCTCTGCTTTCATATCACTCAATCCCTCTTTCTTTCTCTCTTTATTTGTATTCATCTCTCTCTAACTCAAAATTATTGATACACTCAATATCCCTCAGGAATTCCGTCTTAATAAATAAATAAATACTTGTAAATCTAAATTTGCCATATATGTATATGTATCTCTATCTACATATTTCTCGAAGTTACTTTCTCTGACAATTTCTCTATATCTCACTATCTCTCGCAAACTCTAGCTCTATTTCTCTATTTATCTCT
>JAEIHY010013731.1:0-15785 GCA_018904565.1 Drosophila tsacasi | reverse complement strand
CGGGCCAGCTGCCAGGACACATTCTCCGACTCGGATTCGTTGCACAGTAGCCATGAGGTGTGTGCCACTGTATCGTCTTCTATTCGAAACTCCCAAGGCCGTGGTTAATTTTCCAGGGCGCTGCAACAATGAAATCATTTGGCATGTGCCCCTGGCTCAAATTTCTCAAGGAGAAATGGCAGCAGAAAAAGTACCAGAACATGAAAATAAAAACAAGGGAGATTTTGTATTGTTCGAACCATTATTCACCAGGCTCTCCTTTATTCCCGGCTAATGGCCATGATCAAAAGGTAATTGAAATCGCCCCAATTCGCTGGCCACCCAAAAACGTAATTGCACCATAATTTTGATCCCATTTTAATGACTTTATTTACCCAGGTCCACTCTGGTCCAGCTGCTCTTCCGGAAGAGCCATGGAAGACCCGTGGATCCAAAAGCTGCCACAATGAATATCCCCCCATGATGCTTTGCAAATTGCATTTTAATCAACTCTATTGTGTATAATTAAAATGTGTTTAGCGCATTTCCTGTGGGGTCCGCTCAGTCCCCACTCAGCCCCCGTTTTTTGCTCAGCTCTTAAACTAGCCGTTCGCCTGAAATGTAGTTATCAACACTTTGCCACAAATTTTCTGCCTTCTCTTATTATTTGGCGAAGGGCTAATTGGCTTCGGATCGCATGACAGCCACGCGTGTCCATCGAAAGAGATCACCAATCGGCGATGGCATTTAAATAGCCGGCGAGCACGCAAATAGCTCGAGCCCATGGATCCTGGGATTGATGGGAGCTGGGATTGAAGCTGGAGTCGGAGCTGGGAACTGGCTTTGCTTCGGGAGAAAGCATCCTCTGTGGCCAAGACTAATTAGCTGGCTTACAGATGAAGGATCTCGGAGAAAAAGATGAGCTTCTCTAAATTTATGAGAGCTCTTAATTAAGACCAGAAACCTAAGCTACCTAACTATGGTCTCTTCTCAAAATTAACACTTAAATATTAAAAAAATTCGGTTAATATTTTGGAGTTGGCTTCGCGGTATCTCCCTATGACACAGATATCGAAATTTACGCTCCAGGAAATCCACCATCGCTGATGTGGCTATTATATGATCGACGATCATTAGACCGCATAAATGGCAATTAAAGACGGCGACACGTTCCAGCACTTTGGGCTCCTCTCCAGGCAGCGTCGATCCCTCTGATCGACAACAAAGCCATAGATATCCATGGCTTTTGGAGAGATTCCCGGCTAGTGATACGTGGACGGTGTAAATTTCCACAAACTGCAATGACCAAACACAAAAAAAACACAGACACCACAACAAGGGCCAAGGGCAAGGAAATGAAATATGAAATTATTAAAACTACACAGAGTCCTGGGTCCTTTTTACCCCCAGCCCTCTGTAGATGCTAGGAGATAAAGCAAATGGAGAAGAAACAATAATAAAAAAGTAACAAATACCAAGGGCTATTAACGACCGCAGGATCAGGACAGGATCGTGAACGAAAATGTGCCTAGTCACAAAGAGAGGGAATAAATAAGATGTTATAGAGTGCATTCCCTGAGTTAAATAAGTCATAAATTTCACTTCGACTTTATCCTTGGAAGTCGATCAATTTTTCATATTTAACGCCATTGTCCTTTAATCCTTTTGGGGTCGACAACGCCTGGAAGTGACTGACCGAGCAATCACATCACCCACCGAAGAGGGAATATCATGCGGGGTCCTGGATTGGGATCCGATTTTCTTCGGCCGAATCAAGTCGCCATAAATCGTCATGACTTAGAGATACTTATCACTAGAGTGCGTCCAGGACTTCCCCAATTAATTCTTCGATATCGAGACTGTGTGGTCCGAACCCTGAACTTTATTTTAGGGGGCAATAGTAAGTAATAGTAATAGTAAGGACTTACAATCGGCTTACTTATGGACGACGGGACAACAGCTGAGCTGGCGAAGAGCTCTTAGACAGACGTCTTTGGAAAATATTATAGACTTGAAACTAGAGCAAAGAACTTGCCCTTTTACCCTAAACAAATGAAGAAGAATTTAGGCACACAAAGGTCCATCGCATTAAGTATTTTTTATACCCTTGCAGGGTATTATAATTTTAGTCCAATGTTTGAAACGTTTTCGAAATTTTAAGGGTTGTTTAGCTTTAAAATTGTCGAAAATTGGGGAAAAATGTAAATTGAAAATAAAATTAAATAAAGTAAGCAGACTAATTAGTCTTATAAAAACTAACTCAGAACTGTTTTTCAAATTCAAATTAATGTATTTTTAGCCTAGTTATTATATTTTGAAGCTTTAATTTGCACAAAAATTGTTTTAAATTTTAATACTCTTTTCGGGGTATTATAATATCACGAGGGGTTTGAAAACGAGTACATCCCCCAAATGTAAATTTATTTAAGCAATTGTCTAATTAAAAACAAAATAAATAAGAAAAGCCACAGCTAATAGATGCAAAGAATTTACTATTTCTTACATAGAGCCTTTTTTAAGGCCTATTAAATACTATAAACCTCTTTGCAGGCGCAGTCCTTCCGGTATCATAATCTAGCAAAGTATCAATATACTTTCCTTCCCTTCCCCTGGAGAACTAGTAACAGCACTATTCCCTTTCCTTTCCTTTTTAGCTCACCCTGAAGGCCAGTCAAGGGGTAATATGGCTCAACACCAATTTAAACACTTCATGCATCTTGTTAGCCGCACCAAAACGATTCACCCAGCGCCCCCAGCCACGGTCCCCACTCGAGCCCCACTGGAGTCGTAACACGATATGCGCTTCGTCCGAATCCGACGCCGAATCTTGCACATATATGAATACGACGATGCCCCCGGGGGCCGGCGAGAGGAAGTGATCCCGTGTTCCCCCAGAGAGAGAGACGGTGCTAAACGTATTGATTTCAGTACAAAAATCGAATTCCGACTTCGGTTAATGGTCAGGCCCAGGCCTGACCCGCTTTGTCTTATAATTGGATTTAGATTAATTGCATCTTCAGCGGCGAGAAGCGAAAAGAAAAGCCAGAGATACAGAGAGCAGAAAAACTGCACATGAAAAATTACATAAAACCAAACAAAACAATCATAACTCTGACTCGGTTTCGGTTTCCAAAGAAATCGAAAAATGTAACAGAAGAGAGCGCCGGGCATTAGAGGTGATCCCATGATCAGGGATCTGGAAGATGCATCTCGTATCTCGTGGCTTTCTGCGAATCGCCGGTGTATGCTACTCGTCTTGGGTCAAGTATCTCTTTATTTCTCAGTCTTCCCGCTGCGATTGTTGCCATCAATATCCGAACCGCAAACTCATTCGGCCTCACGGATATTATTATTTTTGTTTGTTTTGGGTTCTGTGTGCCCGTGGTGCCCCCTTGCATAATTTTAACCGGTCAACGGGAGCCCTTTAATCATTAATTAGCGTTAGATCAATCCACTTTGCTCTGCGTCTCTCCGGGGAATCGGCGACCATCTATACGTTGGTATTTACTGGCTTTGCTTTTCTCTCGTGGCTGGAGACAACATCGACGTTAACGGCAGTCATGTTACTTTTAATGATAATTGCCGCCTCACAACTCATTTTTCACATTGATAAATGCGATTCGCACGAGCGATTCGCGTTCACATGTCAGATGTTGCCACTTCGGACCGGCTTTTCCCCGGCTTCCACCGATTTCCATGAGTGCCTCCTACAAGGCCAAGACTGGGCTTTTGGTGGATTTTGATATAATACAAAATTAAATAACTTGATTTTGGCATCGCTAAGATTCCTATATTCGGAATTACAACAAACAAAATTTTGGAATAATTTGGACTTCCTCATTATTCTCAGATCGCTGATCGCTGATCAGGCAGAAGATAATTCATTCTTAGTAGCCCGAATGCTCTAAAATTGCCTTTATATTATTTCTTATATACGTTTTTAATTAGTACTTATTTTATTTAGTAGAATGTTCTCGCCCAGCATCCACAGAGGTCGCTAGCTCTGTGGATGCTGGGCTGAGAATTCCCCAAGGAGGAGATCTTCCACATCCACTTAACAACAAAGAAGATCCGCTGACGACGCATAAAAGAGCAGGGCAGCAAGACAGACAACAAAAGCCATCACAATTTGTCTTGATGGGACCCAAAACGGCCCAAAGCGCTACCACCAAGGATGCTCCTTGCCTCATATCCTCGCTTCTCCCCCGAAGCCCATAAACCATTTAAACATTTTCGACTTGTTAGCAATTAATTAAATAGATCGGCCCCTGGCTAACAGCTTCGACTGTGTCATTTTTCTTCGCGTTCTCCGCTTGCCCCGAGCGTCTGCGTCTCCTTCGTTAATTACGGCGACAGCATTCAATTTTTATGGCAGAGACACACGCCCCATTTGCATTTCCTTGGGTGTAGGGTAGAAATATTCCGCACTGATCCATAGTCTGGCAACGCTGCGCCACGCTTCAAAAAAATTCAAAAACCAAAACAAAAAAATAAAATGCAATACAAAAAGGCATAAGGTTCCGCCAAAGGTTCAGTTTACTCCTGCTCGCCCCGTTTCTGAAATTTATTTCGCTGTTTTTGCAATTTAAGGTAATTATTATGTACCTTTGGGGTAATTTTAACACCTCGACACCATCGACAAATATCATCTGAAGACCGCGCTTCACCAGGATATATACACGCACATGCATATACGTATATGGTAGCGGCTATCAAGCCACCGAAATCGCAACAACAAACGTTTCTTAGAAGCGCAGAGCTTTCAACACCTTCGATGCGTGCCCAGCAGAAGGAGCACATCCTCCAGATCCCGCTTTCCCATTCCCCCAGTCTCCCAGTTCCCCAGAGCCATTACTCCATAGCCCCTGTAACCTTCCGGGAACCCCTCCCTGGCCACCAACTGGCCAGTTATTTTTCACACCTCGACAACATTTTTTCGCACTTCGAGCCGCGCGCGCGTGCACAGCCGAGTGGCATATTCGGTTACCGCAACAATCAAGCACTGCCGCCACCGCCACAAGGACACTGAGAAAGAAATTATATCAAAAATCAAAAGGAATGTGGAGATTTTCGTATAAGGAATGGTGTAGTTTAGGGAGATCAATACCATTATAAACCAAAATATCCAAAAGCAGAGTAATGTGATAGTCTTTGTGATATTCAGATAATATTTCTTTGATAGGTTAAATAAATCTTTATAGATTCTTCTGTAATTAGAAGCTTTAAGTCTCGTTTGAGAGATTTTGCATATCTCCCAGGAACGATGTTTTCTGAGACATTTTTTGGAAATGCAAGATATCAGTAAAGACTTCCCTAAGCGATATTTCCTATTTACCTATGGGCTGAAGATAAAACATCTGCTATACATTTCCCCCATATCTCTTTATTAATTTACAATAACAATAAAAAATATATTTTTATTTGCCAGCTTATTTACCTATTTTCTTCCACCACATCTTAACATGTCAGGCAGGCGTTTCGCCCAGTGTACATCTGCATCTCGGCAGATCCCGATTCAGACTGCCGTTTTTAATAACCGAAGCTCGACTGCCGCTGATTTAGCTTGCTGTTATCTCACTCAGTTCATCGGGATGCGCGGTTCGACTTTGACTTTGGTCTCGCCTCGGTTCGGGGTTGGAGGTTCCCGGCCTCGACTTTGGATTCGGTTTCCTTGATGATCCCCCGGGAGGAGTCTCGTATCCTGTGCCCTTTTCCTCCCCCTCGTTCGCTCTCTTTGGTGTCGCAATTATCGCAAGTAGCGTGCGTGTAAATTACCGTTATTAGGTGTGATCGTGCGAAAGCCTCTTCATCTTTAAGATACATCTTCAGGTCTTTACTCTCTCGCCTGCCAGGGGTTTCTTTTTACTTTCGTTTCCCATCGACCAATAAAATATGGGTATGTGAATATAATGAAATATATTCATTCGAATATAAGAAATCACGGGCCAAAAGTGACAATTTCCGCCTGTCGATCCCTGGCCACAGATAGTAGAGACCGGTGGCCACGCGGAACACCCATAAAAAGTCAAATTAATGTGATGACAATAGAGATACGGATCTGGGGCTCGCTGCTGACAGATTTCACGCTTACGATATTGCCCGCAATAGTCGATCCAGTTCATCACGTCGTGCACTTGTCCAGGGCGAACGTGAGGCGACTTCCCGTATATACGTACATTATTTGTACCTCGTCCTCACCAGGTTCAGGGGTCATCCTTCCAGTACCTGGTGTTTTGAATTCCAATTAGCGTTAATGAACAGCGAGAGGGCACATAAAGTATATAATTAATTGTGTCGTTTCGGGGCGATAAGATTTTTGGAAGCGTGCAAAGGATGCTTCCGCTTGGTGAGACTTCTGGGAATGCCTGTGTTTTCGATCGATTTTACAGATCAATATAAATGGGAAGCTGTTGGACACCTTGCCAAGGTCTCCTTGATATATGGCAGGGATTTTACAAAACCATACACAGAAATATGGAACCATTTTCCACCACCTCCAGTCCTGGCTAATTGGAAAATCAGAGTCCTGTAACCCGCCATCACGGGCAGCAGATGTCGCTGCAGTGCGGCCCAACTAGAACACAGCCATGAGCAGCCAATTGGAAAGAACTCACTGTACATATTCTACAGAGGGGGCGCCACAGTTGGCTGCTATGCCCGACTTCCGACACCTGACAACCCTGGCCATCTGCTAAGGATCTCAGCAGATGGCCACAGGTAGCCGCAGGCACCTAAAAAGGAGATCGAGAACTGGGATCAGGATCAACACTTTGCTCATCTCATGCGGTTTAATTAATCACTCAAGGAATCCGCGGCTAATTAAAATGCTACCAAAACATTTTTGCCTCCATCTCCCTTGATTCCAAGGGGTGTGTTTGGAGCAAATTGAAGAAGGATTCCCAGGGCCGGGAAAAGGGTTTTCTGGCGGTGGGCGTGCAGGCGATGACGGACAGGGATTTCCATTCAGGATATTAGAAATGCATTAGGATTCGGTGGCAGCTTTTAAAAACCAATTAAAAGGCATAAACGATTCCGATTTCGATTTGTCTTGCTTCTCCTTAACCCATTTTTAGGAGAACCGAGGGGCTATCCCACTATTTTCTGATCTCCTTCTGGCAGCTGCTCTGGCACGGCTTCCATTCCGGGTTAATCAAGGTTTTATGCATTTATTGGGCGCAATTCTCGTTACCCTCTCGCGTCCACTAACGGTTTTCTCAAAGCAGCAACAAAGTTGTGCCTCTTCTGGTATCGTTTCTTTGCATTTTTTACAGATTTATGAAGGCTTTATGGCGCAGGGCTACGAGGGGCTGGAAAGGGAGAACTTCACTTATTGCGGCGGACCTAAACACTGACGGAGTCACTGGTCTCCGATGTGGAGGAGTGGAAGGCTATGTTCTTACACTTTGCTAACAAATTTTTAGTGACCAAAAAGAATGAACAATAATAATTTTTTGGATTTCAGGAAATATATATTTCAGGAAATATATATTTTATAATATATATTATTTTATTTATTCTTTATTCTTAAAATATCTGAAGCTTTAAGCTTTATCCTATAATAAATCTACAATGTTTTCAACTATCCTTTCCAAGTTAAAATGCACAAAGTCATTTAAAATCCATAATTTCATATAAACTTTATAGTGCCGTCTTATATTAACGCATTAGTGGTCGAATTTCAGGGCAATGCAATTAATATTTTGCGAAGTGTAGCTCCGAAGAAGGTCCGATGACGACGATCCCAGTTCGATTCCTGCTGTCCATAATTAAAAAAAAGTCGCGACAAGGCCCACGCGAAATCGTGTTGCTTGTATTTTGTTCTCTATGCCTTTTTGTTATTTTCAGAACACCAAACGTCGGTCCCTTGGTATTCATGGTGCGGCACAAACTTGTGGGATTTGTCTGGTGGGTGGTTGTTGTTGTTCTGGAGCTTTTGTAAATAAATAAAAAAATATACGTGTATGATTCGGGCTGATCGGAAGCACGTGTCAAAGCCAGAAAGGGGTCCTGAGACAGGGAAAAAAGTTCTGCGATCGTTGCCAAGGCCACGACACATGGGAACATATAAATATATATATTTACGAACTTAGAAGAGAGTTGGAGACAGTGAAAGTCGCTCCCGCCGGCTCTTCTTTTATTTTGGGTTCCTTTCACATGATGGATCACATTTTATATCAAGTTCCATAATGAATCCCCTTGCTCCTGCTCCTGCTCCCTCTCCTCCGCTCGATCTGCTGCTTTGACAAAAGTGGAAGTGCATTCAAGTCGTCTTCTCCCTTTCTTTGGCCCATGACAAGGATCTCTGAGATTTAAGTCTCGATTTTCCCAAAACGCAAACGCAAAGAAAAGGAAAAGGAAAACAAGGACAAAGGCACACACACTCACACACACACAGAGAGCACCCACAGGCAAAAATAGAGTGGAAAGGCAGCGAGCCCCGATCACTTGTACTTGTTGTGCCCGAAGGACTCACAGGACTCCGGGGCAGGTAGCGGAAAAAACCCCTAGCCCAAGTAACCCCAGTTGCTGCTGCAGCTCTCTGTCGCCGTCGCTGTCGCAGTCGCCGTCGCCGTTACCGCTGCCGCTGCCGTCGCTGACGACGAGGGAGTAGGTATAAAAGGCAGCGCCGGTAGGACGAGGTTTATCATTGCGGAATCTGATTCCACAACAGCACCACCTCTAGCCTGCAGCCACCTCAACTAGCACTCGCACGGATTACCATGACGAGCATCTGCAGCAGCAACTTCCAGCAGCAGCAGCAGCACTACCAAAACATCAACATGTTGCTACACCACCACCAGAGCCTCCAGCAAAGCCACCAGCAGCAGCTCCTCGGGCAGCAGCAGCATCAGCTGATCGCGCCCAAGATGCCGCTGGGCAACAGCCAGCTCCAAAACATACTTCCCAGCCAATCCCAGTCACAATCGCAGCTGGGGCCGATGATGAAGAAGAAGTTCAACTACAACACGGTACCCTACGGCGAGCAGTTGCCCTCAGTGGCCCGGAGGAACGCCCGGGAGCGCAACCGCGTCAAGCAAGTGAACAACGGCTTCGTGAATCTCCGCCAGCATCTGCCCCAGAGCGTGATCAACTCGCTGTCAAGCGGCGGTCGCGGGGCCAGCAAGAAGCTGTCCAAAGTGGACACCCTGCGCATTGCCGTGGAGTACATCCGTGGCCTGCAGGACATGCTGGACGATGGCACCGGCCCCCGTCGCCCCATCTACAACTCGGCGGACGAGAGCAGCAACGACAGCTACAATGACTTCGACAACGGCAGCCTGGAGGACGACAGCAGCCCGCAGTCGCAGTTCCTGGTGGGCCAGCTCAACTCCTACCACTCCGCCTCGCCCACGCCCTCTTACTCTGGCTCCGATGTCTCTGGCTCCAACTCCAACTCCCACTCCGGCTCCGGCTCCGGCTCCATGGGCTATGTGAAGCAGGAGCTGCCCGAGCACGACCTTAAGTTCGAGTCCTTCGACAGCTTCAGCGACGAGCAGCCCGACGACGAGGAGCTCCTTGACTACATCTCGTCGTGGCAGGAGCAGTGAGTGGATCTCAGGACCTCCGAGAAACCGAAAAGAACCCTGTACAAACTGTAAATAAGTCCAAAAGTGTTGCCTTAGTGTGAGTCAGCGAAGAAACCAAGTCCCAGATTCTATGTTAGTTCGTAAGAAACCCACCCTCTTTTTTTCGATAGCCTAAGCCATGGAAGACAATGATATAAAACCAATTTTTTTTATAATTCTAAGTTTGTTATAAGCATGGAAGACACTAAACTAACTAGCTATATGACCCTATTATTGAAATGCAATAATAAAACAAGCGAATCAGAAAACCTTAATCCAAAGCAATCTTTTTATTCAACGAGAAGCGATTTCAAGTTATACTTTCTATAGTAAAGATGTAGAAATCTAGAAAGATCTAAAACATCTTTAAGAATGCATCAGGTAAGGGAAGTTAAAAAACTGTTGGGAAATTAAATTAAATTTTTTAGAGGATCCTCAGAAAATAATGATAGAGGATTAAAATATATTTTAAATTTCGTGAAACATGTTTAAGATGAAATAAAACATTCAAATAGTTATTATGCCATAGATTATTAGAATTTATAGAAAGCCTGTTTCGCTGCAGACGAATAATCGCTAGGATCTTCTTGACCAACTTCGGCAGAATCAAACAGCAAGCGAGCGGTATCTCATCTCGACATCTAAGATTTATTAAAGGAATTTAATTACTTGAAAGACCAAAGCTTGAAGTAGGCTTTAATTTTCCGTTGTAGAGAGATCGCCCGCGAGGCCAGTGACTCACATATAGCCATGGCAACACACAACCCACGGAGAACGGAACTCAACATACGACCGGAAGCAGCGGCGAATAACGAGTTTCGAATTGGCAACGTATTTTCAGTGGCCCTTAGCCGCGAGCGGAAATAGGCAGTCACGCCTGAGAGGCTGAAGTGGACTAGGACTTGCGCTCCTTATCGCCCCTCGCCCCAGCTGGAAGGATCGATCCACGTGGCTGGCGCACCCCAGCGCCGACAGCTAGACAGCTTTCCCTCCAAGCTGGACGTAATCAAGAGCCGTGAAATGCACTTCCGCTACCCCCTTAATGCACTCGGGGAAAGCCAGGTAATTGCTCCGCTCTAAAATATTAGTATTTATATTCTCCGATCTGTCTCGTTTCTTCGCCTGCAAACCCACCCCAGAGGACGTGAACTTTCGGGCGTGTGCCGCGTTAATATGCAGGAATGTGCGTCTCCTGGGCGACAGAGGCAGATGCAGGGCGGCGCCACGCCCACTGCCACATTATGCTAATGCCAATAGCGCGCAGGACACGTGCATGAGGCAAGGATCGCTGACCCCGCCCCAAGAGGATATGAGCAGGAGCAGGGACAGGAAGCATATCGTCTTGTCGAAAAATTACAATATTTTTCCTTAAAAACTGAAAAGGAGAAATAAAGAAAGTGGGATGGAGAGGGGGGAGAAGGAAGCGCAGGAGGGAGGAATAGGAATACGTGTGTAGGTAGTGGACGAGGACGAGGACAATGCGAAATGTGATTGTATGTCAGCTTAAGATAAAACCAGGAAACGAAACTGAATTCGCTCGCTGAATGAGAGTGAAATTGCGTCTCGTCTCGTGTCTCATTGTTACCGGATATCAAAAGGAGCTTACCAGGATCCTGGACGCAGGACCTGTCCAACCTAGGTGTCAAAATACGGCACTAAGCCAATGTCCCCTAATAGGTCCAGGCCCTGAGCCGTAGTCTTATGCAATCTTAGCTCATGGCTCAGAAATAAGCGTATATAAAGCCGATCCATTTTCTCCTGGCCGATCCTGATCCTTTGGCCGTCTCTCTCGTCTCAGTCTCAATCTCGAATGACAGAGATCACTGAACTGGACGAAGCAGGAAGTAACTTCTTTGGTTTTCCTTGTCGCAGGAAGTGCGTATTTGTTTTGCATCTACTTCGGACACAGAAGTGTCCTGTGCTCGGTCGTTTATTTATTTTCGTAGATGCGCCCTCGGGAAATACGAGAGGCAATGTTATTCTATCATGTCGCAATTCAAAGGAAACCCGAAGGACACGCCACTTGTAGTGCTTGTACTTGTACTGTACTTGTACTTGTCCCGCTCTTATTCCCGTGTTCCCGGACTGAAGCCTTGTAGCTTGAGTTATTTGACTTTATGACGGCGTCGCCACCCGAGATTTATGGCCCATGTGTCAAAATACAAGAGAGCTCATTTTGCCCTTCCGAACTCCACCCTTCAGAAGATCGATCGATCTTCCCCTGGCCTCTTGTCGAATTTCGCACTTGGCCAGGCGTCAAGTGGCAGCGGTAGTTCCTTCTACAGTCCTGGACAGAGTCTCTAGCTCCGTCTGGCTTCCTGGTAGCTCGCTAATGAGGCGACACCGAGTGGCTACCACACTGCAGTTGAGTTGAGTTGAGTTCCCATCGTCCAAGAATTTCGACGAATGCCATCAAGTACTTGGATACCAGGAAGGTGGACACAGCCAGCAGGAAGGATCTGCGTTTCCAAAACATTTACTGCTTAAACTAATAAGGAAGCGAGCCTTCAAAGTAGTCCCCAGAAATAACAGAGAGATCTTCTGGGATGTCCAAAGGACATATCAATAATAGATTTCACTACAAAAATAAATTAAATATATGAATATATATATATTCCCTGTGTCAAGCATTTTCAAGGGGTTGTTTTAGACTACTGATCTTGAAAATCTTCTGATACATAGATCGTGTCCTGGGAAACCAGTCGTTTGCCTGTCAAGCAAGTACTCATTTGGGCAGTCATCGCCACGGGCATTCGAGTGATTAGCTAACAGCATGATGTGATCCGGGAACCCGGCCACCCTCGCAGTCGTGTTCCTTTAGCGAAAGAACTCAGGTATCTGTGCTGGATATATATAATATTTATAGGCTCCACCGCGATCACCGTACGCTACATTTAGCACAGTGTGAAGAACTGACGGTAGTAAAATGACTTCGTTGGATGCACTCTCCATTCAGCACGGGATCAGCTCTGTGACTTGATTGTTGACATGATGAGATGGATGCAGGCGGAGGGACGAAGACACAGAGAGAGAAAACTAACCGCAGAACCAACAATGGCGCGGATCTAGACAATGCGGAGCAGTGCTCCGTTGTACACGTGTCCGATTCGAATTCGAATTCTCTGGTCCCTCGCAACCATGCTGGTTCGGGGTCCAATAAACTATCAGAGGCAATCAATGTCAGAGCGTTTTGTAGAGCAACAGCAAAGGCATAAGCAAAAGCCAGATCACAATGCCGCACTATCGAGAGTTCCGAAAAGAAAGGACTTCCCTGGAATATCCTGCGGCCCATTGTCCTCGGAATGAAAAGTGATTTCATTGCTTTCATCGTCGACGAACTGCGCGTTTCACTTTACACTGGCAAGGTCCTAGTTTCTGTTGGATTTGGAATCTGGAGTCTCCCCCTCCTTGCGGGGCAGAAGTATCCATCAAAGGTCAAATCTGCGGGATTCTGCGGGCCTCCGTTACACGTTAATCCCCTTGCTATCCTCCTCCTGGCTGGACATTAGCATTTTAGGCATTTCGCAGCGAGCGTGTCCGATACGAAGGTGTCGCCAGAGAATAGTCCGCCGCTGGGCACCGTGCCGAATCCTCTACCTGTTCTCCCACTTTTCCCTCTCGTTTCCCGGGGAAACTTGCGGGTTTTCACGTCGAAATTTGCGAAACGAACAAGTGAAATGGCGTGAAAAACCGGAGCCGAATCGATCACAGGCCAACACGTGTTTGTTGTTAAGGGCGCGACGATGTCACGGGCTAACGATCCCCGGCAGCGGGATATACGGTATCTGTAGAGTTTGAAAAGTGGGTGAGGTTCTGGGAGGAAGAATGGGCTGATATCCTAAGTCCGGTTCGTGGACTTTGTCTTCTGCGATAAGTGAGTTAATTCATTCAAGTCTTAACCCAACTATTTTTTTAAGATCTGTAACCAATATAAACGGTTAATATGATAAAACATGATGTGTTCCCAATATGAAATTATTTCCGCCCTTTCCTTAAGTCAGGACTCACTTTTGGCGCAACCAATTTCTGTGATAATATTTTTCAGACTATGAGAGGAACAACCTGGACTGATGGCAGATTCCCAAGACCCTTGACCCTGGGAACTTGGTCAGCGTTTCGCTAATACGCTGCAAACAAAAACATAGTAAATCGGAGATTGAGAAAATCAGATCAGGGCTGAAAATCAGGCCTAGACACAAAGGCAGCGCTGGAGACAAACCAGAAAGAGAGACCGGCAGAGGGGGAAATCAATGCGAGGTCAAAGCGTAAGGTTGAGGTTAAAGAATTGAGGTTGCTGATCATCGAGCACGAAACGGCTTCAAAGCAAAGTCACCGACCGAAACGGAGAAAATGTCAACCACAAACTGCCATCTAGATACACTGCGGCTCTCCGAGGATAATGATCGAGATGATGACGTTGACCATTCTCCACCCAGGTGCCTTTGATCTGGCCCCGATTTTATTCAGGGTCCCGCATGTCCTGGCTTTGTTTTTGTTACTGCCTCCTACGATGCGATAATCGATTTATGAACTAAAAGCAAGACCGAAATGCGCTTTGCAAAAAAGTATCTGAATGTAGGCATTGTGGAATCTCCAAACGCAACCACCGCCAATTTTAATGCACATTGAGGTGCATTAAGACGTGAAATTGTCACCATTGTCCCTGCCATTGTCCTCCCTGCCATGGCCTACAGTGCACATTCAACAGCAAAGAGAGCAGTTCCACGCTGAAATGAACGGACCTCGAAGGATAATAAAATCGGTGCGGATCCTGTGGCGATGACAGCATCAAAGGGAATCCAGAGCGAGTTTCCATAGGCCGCAAGCCACACCCACAACCGGAAAATGTGAAAAGGGCAGCCCCGAAAAAATGTTTAGGGAAAAAGGGAAAAAGACTCGAAAAACTGGGCGTCGACGCTTTAACACCCAAAAGGACATGAGGAGTCGTTCCCAAGCCAAAATGCACGTGTACAAGTCGGAAAAGATACATTTGTTGGATCCAAAGTCACAAAAATGGAAGAAGTTTAAATATTTACCAATACCAATTCCCATGCCTTCTATTTGATAGAGTCGGACAGGGTAGCATGAAACCATCCTCCTAATCCCACTGAGATACAAAACTACATGTCCACATAGATAAAGATTCATGTATCCTCAGGATAAGCGAAGGACCGAAACGAATATAGACACGAGGTCTTGCCCTGCGATGATGCGGGACTATCTAATCGGAGAAGGAAAGCTGGGGGCGACAAAGTCCTCAGGGCTAATCGCAATGACCAATCGTCGGCGAGTTGGTTTTTCCTGTGAATTTGCTGGAAAATTGATATCTCGCAGATATCCTATCTTGTAGCTGCAATTACGACTAACAGCGGGCGATCGGCGGCGCTGCCCAGCAGGCCCAGTCGAGGACCCTTGCTTGCTATATACATATTTGTTTTTGCCGTACCTGTTCCTATTCCGATATTCCCGATCGATTTCAGGCCCAAAACCGAGCGAACACGCTTTAGCATTTAGCGGATATAGCTTCGCTTTGCCTGCTCCTTGGAAAGGATCTCCAGGCCAGGCCAGGACTTTTGGATAAGGTTATTAATAGTCGCTGCCGGATCTGAGTCGCTGGTGATCAAAGCGTTTCCATTAACCCGGCCGAGGCGTGAACAATTATGCCCTAAACATTTGGGTCAAACACTGGTCACTCCTTCGATTCCGACATGGATTCCTTGGCTTCCGCCAATTTAGAGCATTCAATTCGGAGCACCAGCTCGCAGCAGGTTGTCTCTTTAATTGGGGTTTCTTGAGGTTCTCTCTGGACAGTTCATGGAAGAGCAACAAGTGCTCCGGCGGTTTCATTGAGCACCAGCGCCAGTAGATCCTCCCATTCCCATTTAATTCTATTCGATCCGCTCCGATCGCTGCTTAGGGGGCGTGATCGCGGGAAGCCGCGAGACGGCGCTAAGATGGAAACACTTTGCATAGGTCTCGAACCGGCGGTTTGAAACAGAGCCACAACCAGAACCGATTGTAGATGGAAAACGGTGGAGGAAAGCTAACAAAGCATGGCGAATCGCTGATACGCATAACGAACGATTCGAGCGCACAGGTGGCAAGAGAGCTGGAAGGGATGTGGACATCACAGAAGGATCCCTGGGAATTGCTGACTTCCCTACTTACAATTAAGCAGAATATTTCATTTTTATACCCTTGCAGGGTATTATAATTTTAGTCAGAAGTTTGCAACGCAGT
>JAEIHY010013718.1:0-24837 GCA_018904565.1 Drosophila tsacasi | reverse complement strand
TAACAAAACGCTATTTTTTATGGAATATCGCTCTGTCACGCACTTGAATATCGAATGCTTTTAACAAAACAATTTACTGTAAGTGAATTGATTGAATAGTTTTCTGGTAAAATTGACGGCCGGCTTTTTAAGCCATGATGATGATTTTGAGAAAAACGCATTTGAAAATTTGTCAATGGCTTGGTGAATGTTGAACAAAGGCATGCATTTTTGACTTGAAACTTGGACCAGACATTCTTAAAATATCAAACTTTAAGAAAAAAAATTTTTTTAAATCGAATTTTTTAAAAGTGCTACATGTATATCCCCTCTTAAAGAAGCATAATCTAATTAACAAACTGGGACTCAATTAATAAGATATGTAAACATAGTACATGCATTCCTTTGCTTTTAAGATTTAAAATCATATTATATATATATATTTATTTACCGTTATCTCATAAAAAACTCTTCTGGAGTTTAAGAAGTTTGACTGTAGGTGTCAAAAAGAAACTTGCTTGGTTCTCCCCGATTCCTTTGCATGTTCGTGACCTTAGCTCATCGACCATTAAATCCACTCCCTATTGCCGCCTCCCTGCACCACCCTATAACTTTTGAACTTGAAATATATATTACGAAGGCGGTAAACTCGAGACCCAGAGGTCCCGCCTCGTTGGCATGGTATATATCTAACTGTAAAAATAAACCCGGCACACATGCAAGGCAATGAACCTGAACTTCAAATCGTGGAGGAAGGGAAACTCGTGGGACACAGCGGGAAAAGCAAAAACAGCAACAAAAACAGGGGGACCCGGTGTCAATTAATTAATTAATTAATAATTTAGTTTTTGAATGGCAGAGCCCATGGAGTAGCTCACGTTTTTTGCTTAATGCAGTGTTTGTGTGCACGATTTCTTCCTGTTTCCCGGTTTTTGTTGCTGCAGATGCATTTTACGTTGTCTACTCTCTGCAAAATGCCGCAATACGCTCTCTCTGTCCGTCTACTCTGGAATCTCTCTGTTTCTGTGCTCTCTTCCGTTCTCTCACTTTCTCTCTGATTGGAGCCCTTATCAGCAAAATATCGTAAGCGAGTACAAAATGCTAGCAGCTTGGTGTGACGTCACTCTGGCTAATTGAAGAAACGCTGTCAGTTCTTGTTGGATTTATTTCCACGCCAAAGGTTTTGCATCAGTATTTGTGCCCTGATGAGCGCATTTGTATTTTTGGTTAATTAAAGCGACTCATTGCCTAATTCGATAATTGCGCATTTATGAAATATAAATAGAGGGAATTTGTATTTATGTTCATATATTCCCATGTTACATAATGTGCACGTTTTTAATATATGGACATACTATTAATAGTTATTTTTGAATCGCTCTTAATATTGGCGGCCAAATTATCGTTATCGCTGACTAGGCAAATGCAACTCTGACTATCTCTGACCCACACAACCATTAACACAGAGATTTCCTACCGCTCTCACGTCACTATTGATAGAAACTAGAGGAGAGTACAGTAATCCTTCATTAATAGTATATTTATCCTGGAAAATAATCAGATTATTAAACTTGGTTTTATCGTTGATATATCGATTCTATTCAAGCTGAATAGAATTTGAAGATTATACATAACATTTTGAACACCACATCTTGGAACTTCATATCCAAGATCCACTGTAGCGCTCATCTCTCATCCTCATGCGCTCTCCAGTTCACCCATACACACACACACACAGAGGCGCATAGGAATTCAAGTTAGAACTCAGCCATGCACTTTTACAGCCCCATAACAGCTGCATCAGAGCGAGAGAGTCTTATAGAGGGGGCCGTGCGGCAAAAAGGAAATACAACTCCAAACATACAACGTGTACACAGAGCGCTCTCTTGGCCGCCGCTCTCTCTGCGCACTTGCCCATTGCTGCATACGCGTCACTGTCACACACTCCAGTCAGAATTCAGGCTCGTCTCGTTCGCCCTCTCCCTCGCTCGCGTGCGTGCGCTGGTTTTCTTATTGGAAGCGGAGAGAAATGTTAGCAATAAGAAATTCCATTTCAGTTAGTTTTCAACATTTGACGTCGTCGCTGTATCTCTCGCAGATGCATTGTTGTTGCTCTTCAAACTGCTAAATCAGCAAATGTAAATTTAAAAAGGCTACCTAAACGAATATTTTGTTTGTTTACTAAAATCGGACAAGCCTTGCATTGCTGTTTACTCATTAAAAGCGATAGAAATTGGAAATTTAACAAGCAGCTGTGCAGAAAAAAAAAAACAAATAAGCATAAATAAAGCCACAAGACTCGAACGTCTCAAAGAAAAAATTATACGCGAGAGTGAGAGCGTGAAACTTCATTGTGCGATTGGGCCCATATGTGTGTGTGTTGTGTGTGTACGGTCGCGGGTATATGAGTGTGGGCGCTGCGTGGTCACGGTTAACATTATTGTGTGAATAACTGTGGAAAATCTTGAAAATGCAAAACTTGTCAAAGACACGCAATTAAAATGCAGCGCAGTGTGCAAAGCTGTTCTCTCTCTTGCTCCGATCTCCCCATTTCCCCCATTTTCTTTCACCGCGCTCTCTCTCTCTCTTTCGCCCCACTCCTTGTCGCAACCCACTTTTGGAAACCTTTCGTCGATTGCATAAAATGACTCACAAAGTCACAGTTTCCTTTTGTTTTGGTTTGTTTTGTTCCCTGCTCGGTTTTCGAAACTGAATCAACTGAAGTAAATAATGGCTACATATGGCCTGCATTTCGGCTTTTATCACAGCAAATTGGGCCTGCCCGGGCTCTTTAGCTGTTTTTACTATTTTTAAAGCCGCCCATTTGTTTGTGTTCTCTCCATTCCCTTAAGTGCAGAACACTGAACAATTTTATTTTAAATGTGATTCTATTTAATATTTAATTTTAATTTAATGTAAGTTTTAAAAAGTATTACATATGACACAAGTGACGATATGACAAGTTTTTATTGAAGAAATTTCAATGCATACTTTTTGGACCAATTTTAATTGTTTTCAAATCTAGAACTGTTTCTCTGACCCTCAGGCATTCTTTGCTCCGAAAATGGGATGCTTCAATTCGAAAAGAAATATCAACAATTCTTTCAAGTGCACGCGAAATATAACAATGCGGGCTTCTCTGCAGAACCGGCACACCTCTAATTCCAGCCCCTTGGAATCTTGGTTTGGGGTTCTGGGGGTTGAATGGTAGGGCGGGACACGCATTTTGAGTCATGCTATATCTTATATTCGGTTTTGTCATTGTTCTTCCTTCTTCCTTCCGTCTTTTGTTTTTTTTTTTTTAACGAGTCATACAAGCGATTAACTCAAAAAAGAGACTCGATGGGGAATTATGTATATGTTTGCAGCGGTTCCCGCTAAGTTTTAAAGTGTACACCTTTATAAGTAAAACTAACTTGACTTTCCCTCAATTTACAGTTTGATTTAATGTTAGTTGAGATTTATTTTAAGAGTGCTAGAAGTCTGAATTTTAATCTGACATCTTGTTAATCGATTTCAAATCCGTAAAGATATTCTTGTCACCGCATGTACATCTAATTAATACTTGATCGGAAAGTGGTTAGTACGTATTTTGATAAAAATATATAGTGCAGATTGTAAATAAAGTGACATCAAAGTAGGGGAAAAGATAAGGAATGATACCCGGGTGTTAATGATACTAGAACAAAGTCATTTGAACTTAAATTAAATCAACTATAATTAAAGACCTCACTTAAAGGTAACGAAGGAAGATGAGGGTTTTTTGTATTGAAGTAGTATAAGTTATTAGAATTAATAAAAAACGTATTGATATTATCAAATCCAAGGAAGAACAACAAAGAACCGACCTTAACAGGCTCGGAAAAAACATTGCTTTGTTAGTCTTAGTCTCCCTTTCTATCTAATCCCACTTATTTTCCCTGGTTTTCATGTCAAGCCCACTTGCAATGCTATTTTAAGGGGCGTTTACCTAGCCCCAGTCCCCGCATATGCACATGTATTTCCCGTCTGTATGTTCATACCTACTATTGGTCCATTTCCGAATAGAGAGGAGGTCGAAGGAAATTGCCTTGACGTTGACATTGATTTACACTGATTTTGAAGCCAAAGAAGACGAGCTGCAACAGCGAGTGACTAACTATTGTTCTTGTCTTTTTTCTTTTTACCCCCATCAAACACAAACAAAATGCACGCGCATGCACCTCATCCAAACATATGCATAACACACACAAAACAATACACAACCGAACTCCATCCGCAGTAATACTGAACTCATCAGATTTCGACTATTTGTACACGAAAGGCAGCAACAATGCGCCCATCGATCGCAGTTCTCTGCTGCTAAAATTCGATCCGCTCCTAGGTGCCCCCGTTCCTGTGAATCTGCAGCAGGAACAGGAGCAGGCGCTGCTAAACATCCGCGGGTTAAACCAGAACCAGATCAACAGGGTCCTCAGTCCAACGTTGGAAGAGCTCGAGACGAGTGGAGGCAACAGCCAGTCGTTTGGTCTAGAAGTGAGTGCCAAAGAAACCGCCAAGAAGTTGGACTTTAAACCGCCTGTGGATAGAACCAAAGTAAGTCCCACCTTTTTAGTTGCTTAAAATGAATTTGAATAATAAAAGAATGTTAGTTATAATTAATAATTTATGCTTTGAATTTCCGCAGAAGCATGCTAAAATGAGTGTAGATGTCATTGATAACGATTGCAACAAAACCTTCGATAATTCCAAGTGAGTAACAGGTGTTCTTTATCCCAATTCTATATTGATAACTTGTATATTTGTAGCCTTAACAAGGAGGACAAGACCCACAACTACAATAACATGGACGAAATGGAGAAGAAGATAAAAAATGAAGTGTAAGTTTTTCTTAGTAGAAGCCGTAGTTGTGAACTGACAAATGGATGTATATATTTCAGAACCCGATCAGAGGATATTGAGAAAAAGCTTAAGGAGGCAGAGCAGCGCGAAGAGGCAAGCATAAAGCGTATCACAGAGAAGGATAAAGCAATAGCAAAGCTTAAGTGAGTGTTTAAGAACATTATTGCCAAAGAACACACACCTAAATACCACTTCTAATTGTCTTCCATTTATAGTGGCGTTATCGAGGCGTACGAGAAGGCCATAGCCGAGCTGATCAGTGAGAAGGAACAGCAAGCACACGGCTACGAGCGGCAGCTGCAGGATGTACAGACAGACCGGGATACTAATTACCATCACTTAACGTCGCTAGAACTTACATTCTCCGATCTCCATGTGTAAGCCACGATTGTCTCTACCGAGGCCAGTTTGACTTGACTGTATCAATCGACTAACTAACCATCATTGCAGGAAATACGAGAAGAGCAAAGAGATGACAACGCAGCTCAAGCTCAACGAAGAGTCGCTGCAGGCGGATCGCAAGCAGATGATGGACAATCTGCGGATGCAGGAACAGCGCTACGACAAGATGAAGAGTCATGCCATGCAGCAGCTGGAAATGTTAGTAGTGAATGGCAAGTCGCGTTATAAAATCTAGCTAAACCAATATCTGTCCACTCCCACTTAGTGCCAACAAGAAGCTGGATCACATCACGAGGGAGCATGCGGACGAGGTGAAAAAACTGAAAGCTTTACTCAAAAAGGAAGAGATTTCACGCGTCTCAATGACGGAGCAGCTGCAACAGAAGACGCGTGAAAACGCCGACCTGCTTAAGATCTGCGAGGAGCTCATCTACGGCAAGGGACAAGGTGGTAGTAGTTAAGCTCCGCCCGGAATGTATTTTATACGCTGCAGAAAACGCGCACACTCATTACACCCTCCATTATCACACACTCTCATCCGGCATGAGGAACACATCTCTGCATGTCCTTAGGTCTGTAACTGCATCATCACCTCCATACGCATCAGGCTCTGTTGTGTGCTTGGGACTAAATGTGAGAGTGCATATGCATACAATATATCATTTCGCCAACTCCAAACTGCACTCAAGATAAAATTCAAGTTGTAATAACACGACATGCATATATTATACTATTTCTAGACTTTTAGTTCTCCCGAACAACTCTCACTCACTCACACAAGTCACAGGCAGCAGGCAGACTTTTAGAGTTCCGTTTGAGTTCCACACGCCTTACATTTCGGGTCAGATGGCCCGGCACATGTTACTAATTCTCTATCGTATATCGAATCGGCCTACTGATTTTTGTTCCATGATATTATCTGGCGGTAAACTTGGACCTTCTGTAGTTGAGCATCTGCAGCCAGCGAATTAAATCGATAATGTGCAACGGCAGCGAAACCAGCAGAAAATTCTAACGAAAAAAGAGCTGCGTTCGTTTGAGACCCGCCTTTGCTAAATATTTAAGTTTAAAGGTAGTTTAATTTAATAACTGAAAAATTGTAATATTCTTACTAAGCATAAAAATCTGTATTACACACTAGTACTAAAACAAGGAAGCGTGAAAACCAGAGAAAAACTTATTTAAATACACGCAACAAATTATTAATTCATAAAAGCCATACAAATGTATAAGTTTTTGTTTGCTTTGATGCTTTAAAGATGGTTTGCTCAGCATAACAAATACATAAATGAATTTGAAATTGTTTAGGCAGCAATCATAAGACTTAGGGAATACTTTCGATTGGTTATTCGTAAAAGTTGCTATCCTACGAAAAATGAATTCTTTTTTTTTAAGCATGCAAAGAAAGTTTTGTAACTACCTCCCGCTATTTTGAGGAAATTGTAGTACAGCTAACTTTTGAAAGACCCCGACCCTACCCCCACAATCTTTGGAAAACTCTTAATGAATTTTACTTCCATAATTGACATTTACTATAAAAGTTAAGGAACACACCAGGCAGGAGATGAAGCATAAAAACAGAAATTATATACAAGTTTGTACCCGGTCCATGTAATCTGAAAAATGCTACTTCATTATATATATAACGGCAAACATATATATTTTTCTAAAGTAGACACACACATGCGCTTTTAAGTCAAGTTTTCAACGAAAGAACGCAAAGTAGAATTTGTTGTTGCAGACTTGAGATCGAAAATGGATAATATATATCAATGCGCTGTAAAAAAGAAACACATAAATAGTATTAAACCATGTCAGCACATATAGAGAACGATGTGCTGAGCATGTGGTGTACGTACAGGTGATCGAACGAGTTGCATAATTCAATGAATAAAGTATGTAATTGCAAAAAACCCCAATAAACCTCGAATTTTTTAAGGTAACCTAGTACTATTGCTCTCGACAACGCCGTAGCATGCATTTGGGTGTTTTTCTTTAATCGGGTGATTCGGGTAAGCTGGCAAAGTAAAATCGAGAAGTGAAATTAAGGCTCTTAAGAGAAAAAACCTTCATTCTTCATGATCTTATAAGATAAGTTTTCGCCCAAATTCAACAATTTACCATTGCAGAACTATTAAAGTTTTTACCATAAGTTTGGAAAGCAGTGAATTAGTTCTTTCCAACTTTATAAGGCATATATTGTCTTGAAGAGCCTAAACAGCCGAGTCGATCTAGACATGTTCTTTAATAAAACTGTCCGATGTGTTTAAATGTATTTTTAAAAAGTATGTCAAGTTGTATAATTCAATTTAACTTTACAGTCTAAATATCGGCAGTTAATATTCTTTGTTGCAAGCTAGCAATATTTGTTTATATTACGCTTTATTTTGAATATCACATGAATATCCCTTAAATGAATTGCGTTATTAGCATTATCATTTGATTTGTCGAGTAGTTTTACGTATACTTATTCAGTTAATGTCTGTTTTCGGTTCGATTGAATCTGAGCGAAGTAGGGGAAATCGTCATCTTATTTTGACAAAATTTTTCTATATATATATATTTATATATATGACATCTTATCCTATAGTTTCTATAAAAGCTGTCAAATATAGTTATCTTGGATACGCCATTGTTATTATTTGGCGAGTTATTATATTCCCCATACACACTTCTGCATGTGCTTTAATTTCTGTTAATTTTAGAGAAGAAATTGTTGCATACTTTGAGGTATATATTTTTGTATTAAGTGGTTTTAAATAAAACTTTAGCAACTAGACTGCCAGCTGGGACTTCTGTTTTGAACGGATCTTTCAATTCAACCGCCAATGGTAATGTTAGTCGTTTATCAAAACAAATTCGTCTCTGCTTGTGCGTTATTAATTAATTAATTTCCGACTCTGTTAAAAAGAGACGAACATTTTTTGAGCGTCAAAACTGCATAAATGAAAAGGAGAAAACAGCAACACAAACATACATGTCGATTTGACTCCTTTTTTTAAATTTCTTTGCTAACAATGGTTTCCGAATGAAGTATAAAGCAATATAACTCAGAAAGTTTTGTGAGTCAATTTCGTCGATGTTAATACTAGGATTTCACTCAGTTCAAGAAAAAACGTAAAACTAAAACTCGAATTTCTGTATAACATACAATTTTATGTTATTATCAAGATAGAGTTTATAATTGCTTTATTAATTTTAGGCTTATCTAAAATACTTGGTATTTGATATTCGAAATGTTTTATGTAACTATTTAATGCTTAAAACTAGGCTCATCTTTTATTAAGCTCGAGAAGTAAACAAAAATTAAAAAATTCACATTTGCAAGCTGAGTCCGTAGTCCGGGAACACCTGCACGTCAGTAGAGTATTCGAATTTCAGCGATGTGGCAGCGCTCTCTTCACACATCTTTTTTATATAGAGGCGCGCGTGGAGCATTGAAGCTCAGTCGGTTGCCGTTCGTTAGTCAAGTTCCACCGCGAGTTTCCAAGTCCGGATTGCCGATTAGCCGACGGTTAGTGGCAGTTTATTTCAAATTCCCATCAGCGGGAGTTGGAGCGCCGTGTAAATTAATTGCTTGCTAAATAGTTGAACAAACCAAAGTCAACAAATAATACACAGAAACGTGGGGAGGGACAAGCTCCGCTCCTCCTTCAGTGTTGTGACGCCTGTAACCGTTCGACGTTGAAGTTTACGTTGATTTTGAGCTGAGTGTTTACTGAATGCAATTAATTCTCTTCAACAGCTTAGCAGCCGCTCGTTAACTTCACGATAACGAAATTAAGCAAACTTGTCGCGCATTAAATATTGTCGGTCCATCACAAAAACCGACCAAAAACGGCCAACATGCAGACAGTCATTAAGTAAGTATTCCACCTCCTCCATATATTTTGATTCGCGCTTTTCCTGGACACCCATCCCATCCCCAATCCGGAGTCCCCGAATCCCCAAGCGGTCTTGCTCGGATAGTTTCTCTAGCCTGTCTACTCGGCGGCATTTGGACAGATATCTGCGGTGCTTATGGCGACGCACTGGGAAAAGAAAGTTGCGCATGATTATTGAAAACACGTTTCGAGGGGCCTTTAGCTGGGACCCTGGCTTATCACTCGAGCTGGGCCCACCGATTCCGGCACACAGTGAGAAATGTCGAAGTTTATCTGATCTCTTCCGTTGAATATGTGAATTGAACTTCTTCCAAATAATTAAATCTAAATTAAAAAATATAAACAAAAAGAAAAGGACATAAAGCTTGTAAGGATTTTTTTGAGGCTTTGCTCTCACAAGATAATTCGCTTTCAAATAAACATTTTGTACATTTTTGGCCTAGCTTATGTTAGGTGTTTTTTCAAGCGAATAAGATGAGTGCCCGAAAAAAACCTCATTTAATATATATCCTAATAGAAAATAATTAATAGAATTAAAGCATTAGAAAATACTCCAGAGCTTTTCCGAGTTATCCTATTTTTCTCCGTGCACTGACAATGACAGACCAAAATAAAACCATAACCAAAGCAAGCTGCCGGCAAAAACTTCGGATGGCTTTGCATGACATCTCTGGGTGCTTCGATGGAAATTCGAAAACGGGTTTCCAGTTGGCCGGGGTTCATTTGGGAGTGGGATCGGTGTTAATCGAGTTCAGTCAACTAAGTCGGAGGCTTTGCAGCCGAGAGCCCAGAGACGATTTGTTAGCGAGCGCTCTTTAATTAACAGCATCCAAGCTCAATGGGTTTTCTCCATTCATTTCAAGAGATCGATTTGTGCGTGTTAGCACAACTCCAACCTGCAACTAAATGAAATCGTAATTGCATTGGCCAGTGCAATTTAGAGGAAGCTATTTAAATTCTTCCTATTTTATTATTGCGGTGGCGAAGCCAGTCATTAGCTCTTTGTTGCGGCGGAACGCGTGTCCGGAACATATATAACACACAGTTCCCACTGCCTGCCCGGTGTCCGCCACTCATTGTTCTTGGGAGTAGGAAACTCTGAAAGTGCTGTAACCACTCGTTATGAGTCACTCCCCCCAAACAGTCTAACTATTGTCTTGCTAATGGCAGCGGGATTGTTCAATGGGCATGTTTAAAACGCAAACAGAAAAGCATTTACCAAAGATAAGAAATTCCGACAAATATTCAGATTTACTCAACCCCGTCCGGCATTGTTTACAAATTAATTAAAATTTTTGCTCTCAGCCAAGCCGCTCGGAGTTATCGAAAGCCAATTCAATGTATCAGCTGTAAACATATCCCGCCGATCACGTTTTCCACATATATTTTGAGTGTAAACAAAGCGGTCTATTTTGTGCATCTTTCTCTTTTATTACTTTTATTAGGTTTAAGGTGTCGGCAAATATTCGTGAATTTTGTTTATGCGAATTTTTCTAGGTCAGCATTACGTAAGTCAAAGTAGCAGCCCCTTTTTTGTCTCGATGGCCGGGCCTGGCCATCAAAAACGGTCGTATACGCAGTGGAGTCTCAGGCATCAGGCCTCGATTTCGGGGCAAAGCCACAATAAATCGTACTGTGGACCCCCGAAAACGACAGAAAAGGAACGTCGCACCTTTGATGGAACTGCCTTACCGGTTTTACTATTTGCCTAATACAGAATGCCTTTATTTTTAAAACGTTATTTCTCTGGTATTCGGGGCAGGCACGAGCAGAGCTGAGAAATCAGCCAAGAACCAAGCGCCTTCGGAGTATGACTAGTTGATTCTTTTGTGGCTTTCTGCTGGGCAGCTATTTGCTCAAATTGCATAATTAAATGCACGCAGACCTTAGTGCAACTCCAATTATGGTCAGCACAGTTTTTCTTGGCCATGCGGCTGCGTTTTCTTGGCTTTTCGTTTTCGTTGGCGTTTTCTTTTTTCCATGCACCGCTGAAGGTAACTACTTCTGCGGCTCGGAGATACTGCCGCCCCTGCGGCATGAACTGACCTTTCCCCCTCTTTTTTATTGCCTAGAAAATCGTTGGTTACGCAAACAATATAGCTAAGAGCATAACTGCAAACTGTATTTTCTTGGAACGAGATCGCCGACGTCTTGGATTTCATGCAATTGGAGTGAATTCTAATCACGGCTGACGGCCACTTTCTCTGCGACTTGAATTTCGATTCGCCGCCCGAATCGAATCTCGTGGAGAAAGCTGAAAAAATCTCACAAGTTTATTCTAATTTGAGAGGGTTTATCTCTGGAGTGGAAAGCATGTTTTCGGTTTTTATATAGTATATGCTGAAGGCAAGACTAGAGATATGTTTAAGAAGATTGTTTCACAAACTCTTAACATTAGAAAATAGTCTTCTTACCAGTCCTTTCCTTTCTTCCTATTAATTATGACAAAATCTTGAGGACAGAAATTTCTAAATCATTAAAATATATATATTGAATATTATCAGAAAGTACTTTTGGTCATAATATTTACCTCTTATTTGCCTTTTGTGTTGCCTACTCTTTGGGAAACGATAACCCGGTCGCTTGATTTGAAGACTTAAACAGGAAAAGACATATAGCTAACACGTTTTGGCCATCAATTATCAGGATAAGTAGCCTTCCGCAGCCCAAGCCCCTGAATCATCACCCGCGTAACCACAGCAATTGACAGTTGCTTGTGGACATCAAAATCGGCAACTCATCGCTTGAGTGGGAGCGACTGGCACCGACCTGGCACCGGGGTAATTCTCCTGGCTTCCTTATGAAGCGCACGTGAGTCGTTCGAAACCAGGCCAACGGCTGCCTTAATTCAAGGTAGAATTCTTAGCGATTTCGGAAGATTTTGGAGCGTGTAGCTCACGTAATGGGCCGTACTCTTATTTGGCTTTCTTTCCTTTCGCGTTCTCGTTCTTCTGGCTGCAATTGCTGGAAGCACTTTATTACTCATTTGGCACATAATAAAATTAAAATAATTTGCGAGTTTGTCACAGCGATGATTGATGATGGCGACTTCGGGACTCTTAGGTATTTCCAATTCTTGAGGAAATTGCACGGGTAATTGTCTGTGGGCTTTGGGGGTTAATGGAACCTGGGAACGTGCCAAAAGCGAGACAATAAAGCGGCAAATTCTCCAGGTAAATAATCCAGTTAAGGCGCTTTGTCTTCTGGTGTTTATTTTTGTTTTAATTAAAGGCCATAAATGTACTTAATGTTTGTTATTGATTATTTTATATTTGAGGTCAGCCAACGATTTGAAAATTTCGCTGACAGTCGTAACGCAAGTGGCATATTAAATTATTGAACTTGGGCCTTTAGAGTTGCCAATAAAATGTGAAAATTTCCCGTGATATTTCGCATGCGGGGCACCACTTGCATTTGCATTTTGCATTGGCAACATCTGGCAACCTTGGCCAGCAGCACTTGGCAGCCATGCCACATAACGGTTATTATGCGGCCTTGCCAATGGACACACGCAATTGAATCACCTGAATCCCCTGCCCACCCCCGACGCCTCTTAGCCCACCGAACATCCTGCGATTTGTTTGCATTAGCCGTGGCGCCTCCAGTTTTTCCGCTTTTCCGCATCTCCGGCCTGTCCGCCTTCCTGCCTGCGCGCAGCCCCATTAAAGGTAGAAAATTAAGTGGCACGGCACTGGGCAAATTGCATTGTCGCAGGCAGCGCTCCTTCCTGGCGCAAATTGCGCTCTTCCTGCCAATAAATGGATTTCAAAGGTTTGTCGTCGCAGCCTGCCACCTGCAACCTGCAACCTGCAGCCTGCATCTGTTGCTCCAGCTCTGGCGACCTGGCCAAGATCCGTCCATCTGTCTGTCGGTGTGCCACAGCAAATCCACTTAGGCCGCTCCAAGTTCAAGTCCACGGCGTAATGTGTTTATTGAAATTTATTGGCGCTTTGCCACCGCAGTATTGCCAATTAAAAGCCCTTTTTCCCCGACAGAAATGTCCCTGTTCTTAGACATTCAAGTGCAAATTGGATTAGCTTCACAGTTATTTCTATCATATTACTTTAGCTTTATTTTTCAAAGCTTACAACACGAATTTCAGTATCTCTCCAAGTATTAGGACAAGATAGCTCCAGGAGGAGATCGACTTGTAATCTATGGATTCCGGTATACAAAAATTGAAGTCGCGATTTGTGCCCAAAAACATATAACTTTGTAGTATAAGATTTTGGCTTGGACTAGCAGCTATGTTAGAGGCTTCGTAAAGTGTCCTCCTCTAACTTTAGGATGATGCAGTGCTATAAGTGCGCTTTGGACTTTATCCCGCTGTCAAACATTATATAATTAAAGTAGAAAAAAGTCTTAAAAATGCCCTTTAGTGTCTCTGATTTTTGAAAAACCTCAACGTTGCTTTAGGAGTAAGTTGTTTCCGGCGAATGCATCCAGGCCTCCGAATGCGACTCTTAGTCCCTATAATCAGTTGCAGTCCGTAACACCGTAATGAGCGCACATGCACTGGCACACCGTACAGTGGAGCTCGGCGGTTGAGAGATGTCGCAGATGGGAACAGCCCGAGATTTTCTCGGGGCAATTAAAAGCGCTCAGTGGCAATTCGGGCAGAGTGTGAGCGACTGGATCTTAGTCGCATCTCTCGCTCAACAAAATTAAAATGTATTAGGTAATTGTGTCTGTGGCACAAATTAACACTTGAAAGGCAATTTGTCGCAGCACTTTGCTTGGGCATTACGAAAAAAATAAAAGTAATCGGTTTTCTGAGGCACTGCGAGGCTAAATATGAACTAGAAGCAAAAAGAGTTGCACGTGTTAATACAACGAATTTCAAAATATATTGAATTAGCTTCGATCTTAAATGGTAATGCGTCCAATTGCAACCAGATGCAAAAATATTTTGCAACCAAAATATGAAAATATCGAGTCAAAGTAAAGCTCGTACTTACGTGCTCGTTAATTATCGACCTGCAGATTACCGGAGCGATAAATGCAAATTGGTTCCCTAACATTGGCTAACTGTGTCACGCTCGTTAAAACAGTAGTCACTGATTAGAAGAAACCTTCAGAGCGCGATCATAAAACTAATGAGTCGAGGATAGAGCACTATTTTAGGATTCTTCTGCTTTAATTGCTTGACAAAGCCTTCCACCACCAGACCCCTTACTTAATCCTGATCAGTTCATTCATCTTATCGAGTCTCCTATCTGAACCTGAGTGACATAAGCACGTCTGAATTTACAGTAAAGTCAGTCAAGGTAAATGGTCATCGATTGGCCAATTAGGTAGGAGGAAATGCTATTACCTTTTAGCTGGGAGCTTGTATTTTCCGGCGATAGGGAGCAGCGGCAGCAATAATTCAAATGGGCGGCTGTCAATCGGGGCTCGCCATATTAATAAGACAACGGCAAGCGACACCAAAAACTATCAAAAACATATTAAAACCCAGACAATAAAAACACGGCACGTAAAAATTGCCAAACGTCACTCGCACACACATGTGTGTGCGATTTCACGTGTGCATATTACGACAGTGTGTTTCTTTCTGCTTTTTGTTTCTCGGGAGGGTGACGTTCAGGCTGCCACGTCAATGGCAGAGGCACGCCGCCTGCACTTGACACATATATTGGGCAACACCGTCCCAAAGCAGACAAAAGCAGGGCCTCCCATTGACATGGGCCCCATTTTTGGCGCCCTTTCATCCGACCCTCCCCCCACACTTACCTAAAGTTGGTAGCACTTGAGCCAGGTGCCTTCGATACCTGGGCGTCCATGGGAACCCCTTGCAAGGTGCGCCCCTGAATGAGCACATGATGATCTCGCCGCAATCGAGACGGGCTCTTGCGCGAACTCCGGGACTCGGGGATCGTGATCTTCCCCCGCGATAAAGCGGGTAAAGGAAATGCACGATCCGCAGACTAGACGCGCTTAATTAGGGAAGGGATGTGTTGAGCTATAGCGACGATCAGTAGTCATAGCTCATATTCGGCAGATCGGAGATTGCGAGTGGGGATTATACAAGGCACTGTAAACACTCGCGAGCCAACAAATTAGTAATCAACATACATAGGGTATTCGGACTTCGTCGTGCTTATTTGCGCTTGTTAATTGTTTATTTTGCTTAAAAACCCGACACAAGAAAATAATGTACTTTAGAGGGAGGATAAATGTATTAACAAGTTTTGCCTTAAGTCAATTCTATTACTAAGTGATCTACGCTATTATTAATCATAATTATACTTATGATCACCACAATAAAAAAACGTTCCAAGTGTAATCATATAATTTGTAGACCGTTGTTCGAAAATACTTTTTGACCTTAATTTAAGAATTGTTTTTCATTTATGAACAAATGGTATGTGAACTATGTAGCACCAACCAGTCATTTGTATTAACTAAATGTTCGACTGCATTTGCTTTAACACTAAATGGTACAAATTTAAGAAAACGGTCATAAAAAGAATTAGATCGGACCAGTATTAATGTTAGAACATTAATCTAGAATATTTTTGTATATTCAGGATAATATAATATTTGATATGGAAATTGATGAAGCACATGTAGCTCGATTTTAAAACAGTCTATCCCTTGCCTTTGGAAAGATTGTGTGCAATTGGAATAAAGTAGGACGCGACTTTATCTCTGTATTGTGCCGGATTTACCTAGCCAAGAAATTTGTTATTTTATAAAGTTTATACAAGAATCTAAAAGTTTTTTTTTGTAGCATTTCCTTCCTTATTTTTCTTTGTAATTTCCATGATAGGAAATCCAAAACACTTGGCTGCGATTCACGCTGCAATGTCGTTCAACTCTGTAAGCCAGGTATCATTATGTGCAATTAGTGGCAAAATCATTTACAGAACTGGTTTGCTGTTTGACATTACTTTATCTTACGAAATTTCGAAATATTGGCGAGTTTTTGCGGGGCTCGAATTCATTAAGCGGCCAGTTCTCGATATAATGCACTTCATCCCGAAAATAATAAGAACTCGGAATAAATTAGAAGCACCTTCATCAGCATTTTGTATAAATCAAATAAGTAAATAAATGTGGCACATATCCGCTGTGCATAGTATATGGAAGCAAATATGGAGGTTTTCAAGAGCCCAAGGCGCACATCCACATTAATCACTTTCTGATTAGTCATCCTAGTTTTTTGGCGCTGCGATTCTGGCCGAATGTCATTAGCGGTAGGGAAAAGTTCAGCCACATTAAACCGGATAATTGATCTCTCGCCGATCCATCTCATTGGCACGAGTATGGGGAATGTATATTCAACTATGACGGTCTCCGGCTTTTTTGTGGGGCGGGGCCCTATCAGATGGGGGATGTGCGATCCGGGATTCTGCTCGGCGGACCTGACCTTTCCCCCAATCGGCCGTAAACGGTGGGATTCACTGCCCGTGAATTAATCTCCCATTAAAAGCATATTCGCTGCGCTCCGGAGTCATAACTTTTTGCGTTATTATTTTACAATTTCCCACAATAATTGAAGCGTGCAAAAATTCATCACTTTTCGGACTCTATTTTCGTGCAGCTACTGATGTAGATGTTTTCTTTTTTATTTCGCCGTGATATACTTACACTTCGACCACGGAAATGACCGGGCATTAAAAGCGAAAAAAACAACAAACAAAAATACTCAAATGTCGTAACGAGTTCGGCGGCCAACATGACTTTTCAAACTTTGTGTGTACGAAATTCAACCAGTTGAACAACGGACTAACAACAATAATTATGGCAGTAAATTGCCAAATCGAGCTCTGGTGGTGCGAGGGGGTTAGGAGGGGGTCAGGAGGCCGATACATTGACAAATCGGAAGTGAGCCACCAATTACATACAGCTAGTAGGCGATTTAGGGTCTAAGCAGCTGCAAAAATCTGTTATTCCGGTTTTATTATGGGTTTAAACGCAATGTTCTGATTGTTAAAATATATATATTTAGTTAGCGGCATTTAAAAATATTTAAAAAGCCATAAAAGGTTCTACAAGTGGCTATCTCGTATTTTATAAAAGAAATATATCTTTGCAAAAGTATCATTAAAGATTAACACCGTTTTCAGTTTACGAACGTCGCTGTTTTTATTTCCGGAGTTGTTTTATGTCTTAAAATGTTTTTATGGCAATTGCAAATTAAATAAATATATTATCAGTTAGCAGAGTGCTTTGAATGGAAAGTTATTTAGTAAAAGAAAAGTCTTAGTCTGACTTTTGTTCTAGTCTGCTGCACTTACCTACAGAAGAATTCCTAATATAGATTGAATAACAACACCTTTTAGATGTAATAAATGTCAGTCGATTTAATTACTAAACAAATTAAAGATTAGCTAAATTCCCGCCTAACTTCGACTTCCTTTCCCACCCTTCAGGAACCCCAACTGGTGGCGTCGTCGCACTAAGTTGGAGAGAAGTTTGCTGGTGGTCAGCACCATTCTCTTTGTGGCCGCCGCCGCCGCATTTGGACTTTGGATTAACTATGTTGTAATGGCGTCCAGCTCCCAGGAGACCCCGCAGGCCACCGCACTGCATGGCGACAGCACCACTGTCAACAAGGTGTCCATGGGCAGTCCCTCGAAGGGCAAGGCAGGTGCCGATACAGATGAGTGGTGCCTTACCCAGGAGTGCATCCACACTGCCTCCACAGTTCTGCGGAAGATGAAGCCTGAGGTAGAGCCGTGCGATAATTTCTACGAGTTTGCCTGTGGCAAATATCTCGAGGAGGAGAACATCCCGGACGACAAGGTTTCGATCAGCACCTTCTCCGTGATCTCCGACAAACTGCAGGAGCAGCTCAAGGACATCATCACAGCTGAGCGACCGGATACGGAGCCCAAGCACTTCCGCCTGCCCAACCTGCTCTACAAAGCGTGCATGAACAAAAGTAAGTAACTGGGAAATGTATAGGCCCTGGGTTCTGTAATTTATATTGACGTGCATGTCAAGTTTAATTGATATATTCACTAAAAATTGGCAGTTTAATTTGTTTAGCTTGTACCCATAAGGTAAAAGGGAATATATACCTTTGTGTCAACAATGACAGCAATGGTGGCATCACCGAACCCCTAAAATATATACATATATTATTGAGCCGAGCCGCCCGAGTTAGTCAAGTCCGTCTGTCTGTCTCTGGAAACAATATTTTTTTAAGGACTCTAAAAGATTGAGCTACACAATTTTGACGAAAACCTTATACGCAGATCAATTTCGAGTCTGCAGATTCCGCCTCAAAAAATAATGAGTAACATAAGGTATATTCAAGTAAATTGATATCGAATATTAATACTTAATACGCGCTGAAAGTCTAAAAGCAGAAAGCCTCTTTATTCTTTATTTTTTTCTTTCTTTTAAAGTTAAACCCACAATGCTTTCTTAATTGTATATTTTAGTTGGCAAGGTACTTCTGATATCTGAAATCTTTTAAGAATGCTACCGGTATTTGAGATACAATTTGGGTTAGAGAATCATTATCTTTAAATGATAACTTAGCTTTAGAAAGTCTATGACTCGTCCTCCTAAAGTTAAAACTCCAATGCTCTTATGCCGGGCTATTCAACTATAAAATGACTAACAATGAGCTCTCCATAGCTCTTATCGAGACCCTTGGCGCGGAGCCCATCAAGCGCGTGGCCGAGAAGCTGGGCGGATGGCCGCTGATCAAGGGAGAGAGCTGGAATGCCGACGACAGCTGGACCTGGCAGGAGCAGGTCAAGAAGTTCCGTGCCGCTGGCTTCAGCATGGACTACATCATCGACTTCTCGATTGGTGTGGATTTGCAGAACAGTACCAAACGCCTAATTGATGTGAGTACTTCGGGGAGGTTACTGTTTATTATATGTTATAAACCTGAAATGGGCATTTAAACGGGTTAGCTACATTTTAAGAGTTCTTTTGAGAGGAAATTCCTTTGCACTTCAGCTCGACCAATCAGCTCTGGCGCTGAGTCGCGAGTACTTGGTAAAGGGCTTCAATGAGACTCTGGTGACCGCCTACTACGACTACATGGTGGACGTGGCCGTGCTCTTCGGGGCTAACAAGGATAAGGCCAAGACTGAACTGCTGAGTTCGTTGGAGTTCGAGATAGCCTTGGCCAATGTGAGTACTTCGGTGGGTGTTCATCGGCTCTAAGAATTACAATGTTCATTTCTGTAGATCTCCTGGCCCAACGAGAAGCGACGCAACTCCTCGGAGCTGTACAACCTGAGGTCTCCGGCCCAGCTGCAGGCCGCATATCCGTACGTCCAGTGGGTGGACTACATGAACGCCCTGCTGCCCGAGGGACTGGACGTGGCCGAGGACGAGATGATCAACCTGTCGGTGCCCAGCTTCTTTGAGGATCTAGGCAAGTTGCTGGCCAAGACGCCGAAGCGCGTCATTGCCAACTACATGTTCTGGCGGATTCACGGCTTCTCCGTGGGATTCCTGAGCGAGGAATTCCGCAAGCGGCAGCTGCAGTACGCCACTGCCCTCTCCGGCCGCCAGGAGCAGGAGGCGCGGTGGAAGGAATGCGTGGACATCGCCACCGGCAGGTTAGTGTGCAGTTCCGGATGCCACGGCTCCGTCCTTGGGTCAGGGTCTTCGGGGGTTGGCTGTATCTCGTTTCTCTGCCCGTTTTCTGTATCTTCTTTTGATTTCTTTGTGATTTGCAGCATGGATGAAGAATCCGAAGAAGATTTCGATAGGTACTTATTTAGAAAATGCATTCATAATATTCTTGGAAAAGAGAGAAACTAACTAACACAAACCCCACAAAACACACTCGCATCACGCACAGACAAAGGATACACTAAGCCACACACACGCATGCTAAGAATAAAACCGAAAGCCCATTTAGTAGGATCGACTGTGGAGTCTACAATAGCCATGAGAGACACCGAGATATATTTGTAGATAAAGAGCTCACAGATATAAATAGTAAATCTTGATAATTCCTTTGTTTGCTTTTTGATTTTGCGCTTTATTGTGTAAACATCAATTTTTCTTGCTGCCTTAGGTTTATTAACCTGGTCCAGATAAGGAGATCTTGTTTGTAAAAGCCCTATCGTTAAAAATGCTAAATGCTGTTATATTAAATTTTAATTATGTTATTAAGGCCAAGATTTTACCCTAAAAGATGCATTGTTTAATTAGGGATGTGTATCTTTTTGTATGCCCTCAATTATTTTGTAAGAATGGCGAGGATATAAAGGTAGTGGTTTGGCCAATGTCTCCAGGTGAACTTTCGATCTTAATGGACTTCGGTAATTAGTAGTCGATATGTGAATGCACTTTAGTTCACGCATGTTGGGACAGCGACACTCGAGGCCCCTTTTTTCATTTGCGCACCGAGCTTCCACAGCATTCCGACAGGTCCGATGCGATGAGATCAGATCTGATCGTTTCGGATCTAAGTCTTCCGGCCAATCCTAATATGCATATTCATTTTGTGTTCCACTTTCACGCGAACTCTTCAACCACCCATTTCAATAACTGCACTTCCTCGAACCAACAACCAACATCACATTGAAATGATAACGCCACCATGCGCCATTTAATCGAACGGTTATCGAATCGCATCCCAGCCTTGGCATATCCGTGGGATCGCTCTACGTCCGCAAGCACTTCCACAAGGACTCGAAGGCCAACGCCTTGGAGATGGTCAACGACATCCGCAACGTCTTCAACGACATCCTGGACGAGGTCATCTGGATGGACGCCAAGACCAAGAAGGAGGCCAAGGAAAAGCTGCACAGCATGGCCACACACATCGGCTATCCAGACGAGATGCTCGATAACGAGAAGCTGGCCACCTACTACGCCAAGCTCGACATCGACCCCGACAAGTACTTCGAGTCCTTCCTGGGCATGAACATCTTCGGCACTGATTACTCCTTCAACAAGCTCCGTCTGCCAGTCAACAAGACGGACTGGGTGCGACACGCACGTCCCGCGATCGTGAACGCCTTCTACTCCTCCCTCGAGAACAGTATACGTAAGTAAAAACTAGTCCAATTGCATTTATGTATGCATATAATATCTCAATACCACTGCCCTGTACTATGTCTTATCGACAATCTCTCAAATATTTATTTATACATATCTAAAATGTTTTCTTGATGGCTGGTAAATTTAAATTTGGCAATTATACGAAATTTAGGAATTATAACAAAGAAATATTTGAAAAATAATATATTAATGAGACCTTAACATTTATCCCTAATAAATTTCCTATAGAATTCCCGGCCGGCATTCTGCAGGGCCACTTCTTCAACGCTCAGCGCCCCAAGTACATGAATTTTGGCGCTATTGGCTACGTTATTGGTCACGAAATCACACACGGGTTCGACGATCAAGGTCGTCAGTTTGACGTGAAGGGCAATCTGCGAGACTGGTGGCAGCCGGACACCCAGAAGGCCTACCTGGCCAAGGCGAAGTGCATCATCGAGCAATATGGAAATTACACGGAAAGGGCCACGGGTCTGAATGTAAGATGTTCTTTCCACTTCGGCGCTATGCGGTCCTAAGCAGACTTTCTTTTCACAGCTTAATGGAATCAACACACAAGGAGAGAACATTGCCGATAATGGTGGCGTGAAGGAGTCCTACATCGCGTACAGGCGATGGGCGCAGAAGAACGGTTCGGAGAAGAAGCTTCCAGGCCTGGACTACACTCCGGAGCAAATGTTCTGGGTAGCAGCCGGACAGACATGGTGTGCTAAGTACCGTAAAGGTAAGAAGAAAATGTTGAATGTATTTGCTTAACGTTAAATGTTATTTTCACAAGTGTAATTTAGTTAAAAATTGTATTTTAAAATTCTTTGGTATTTGTTTAGTTTGTCAAAATATTTTGGAGCTAACATCCGATTCAATTGCGCCTTATTTTTATTTAAATCTAGTTTTTCTCTATGTAATGTTCATGTATGCATTTATACATATATTTTATATACAATGCCCAACAATTTCAGTTTGAAGTTTACTCACTTATATATACACATTACTTATGACATTTATTGTTTTAGAATCTCTTAAGATGCGTATTACAACTGGAGTGCATTCGCCGTCCGAGTTCCGTGTCCTTGGATCGCTCAGCAATATGAAGGACTTTGCCAAGGACTTCCAGTGTCCAGACGGTTCCCCCATGAATCCGATTCAGAAGTGCGAAGTTTGGTAGGACCTCACCTGGAGTTAATTTCGGGCTATTATGCCCGCACAATGAGATAGGCAATAGAATGCAAGGAAAGCTAGCGATCAAGCCCGTTTCTAGAGGGGCGGGTAGTCTCACGTAGAAATACAAATACAATATCGATCGCATTTATGCTAAGTATGCATTATGTAAAAATCGTATTTAATAAAAATTGTTTATATGTAATTAATCAAAATTTCTATCATTTTAGTATTAGTATGTGATTTAAGTGTAGGAATTAAGTCGGGTTTCTATGTGTGAAATATGAAATTCGTCGACTTCTTTTTGAAATTAATTTGTGTATTTATCTGCTCATTTGTGTGTAGTGTAGTGTAGGGATGAGATAGGGAATCTGCTGACTGACATTCTTCCGAAGGAATAACTTGTCTTGCCATTTGAAAGGTGATTAGCTACACCCAACTTCCGTACTTGATATCTGACTACTTCGAAACCTCACAGAGTTAGTAGACATTTCCAGCCAGATACGGGTTTCTGCATCCGCCCATTGATTTTAAAACTACAGAAAACACTGAAAAGACGGATCCGGCGATTCGGATTAAATTTTAAAATTTTGGTTTCGGTTTCCACACAGACTTTTCCAACTGTTTGCCATCACTCTGCACTTCAAATATTTCAAACTGTGGATCACGCCATTAATTTTCCAACTACCTTAATTTGCATTAAGGAACCTGGGACGAAAAAGTTACATTTAAAATGAGGATGCAGTGGACCATCGAATGCAAAACCTTAGCATGTAGTCAGGCAACTGGTTATCCAGTTTCTCCTCCAGGGAGAAACGTTCCTCCCTGAACAGGACACCGATCCCACCCTTGCCTAATCATCCGAGTTTCGTGGACATGTACTGGGAGCTGTCCAGGGCAGGCGCAGTCACCAGAACGCATGGGGACAATTATTAATCTAAAACGTATCATCATGAGGAGAACGTACCTGTTGTTTCAAATATTAACGGTTGTCAACAAAGTATGACCGCAACATTGTCCCTCAGAAAATGCTAAAAAACAAGTCTGGATACCGCATTTTGATGTCAGAAATCGATGTATCGCCATTTATAAATATATCGATGTGTCGATTATAGCATCGATGTGTGCATCTCTATCTTTCTCCATCCCTTAAAAATACGCAGCGTGGCTGACCGCAAATTTTGCGTAAATTTCCGTGCAAATCCTCGCCAGCAGCAGAAAGAATGTCAGCTCTCAACCTGACCGTGCGCGTGCATCCGGTGGTGCTGTTCCAGGTGGTGGACGCCTTCGAGCGGCGCAATGCGGACTCCCATCGTGTTATCGGCACGTTGCTCGGCTCCGTGGACAAGGGAGTGGTGGAGGTGACGAACTGCTTCTGTGTGCCGCACAAGGAGCACGACGACCAAGTGGAGGCGGAACTGAGCTACGCCCTGGACATGTACGACTTGAATCGTAAGGTGAACCCCAACGAGAGCGTGGTGGGCTGGTGGGCCACCGGCAACGACGTGACGAACCACAGCTCGGTGATCCATGAGTACTACGCCCGCGAATGCAACAACCCGGTGCACGTCACTGTGGACACCTCGCTGCAGGGCGGTCGCATGGGTCTGCGCGCCTATGTGTGCATCCAACTGGGTGTGCCTGGCGGCAAGACCGGCTGCATGTTCACGCCCATTCCCGTCGAGCTGACCAGCTACGAGCCGGAGACCTTTGGCCTGAAGCTGCTCCAGAAGACCGTTGGCGTGTCGCCCGCTCACCGCCCCAAGACAGTGCCGCCGATGCTTGACTTGGCCCAGATTTCGGAGGCCTCGCAGAAGCTGCAATCGCTGCTGGACCTGATCCTCAAGTATGTCGATGACGTGATTGCCCACAAGGTGACGCCGGACAACGCCGTGGGCCGCCAGCTGCTCGACCTCATCCACTCCGTGCCGCACATGACCCACGAACAGTTCACCCAGATGTTCAATGCCAACGTGCGCAACCTCTTGTTGGTCATCACTCTGTCCCAGCTTATTAAAACCCAGCTGCAGCTGAACGAGAAGCTAACCTTCCTGCCCACGGCCTAGATCTGTGAGCCGGCAGTGGTGAACTGGGGATATCTTAAGAAAAAAGTGTAAAAGCCGATTGTATTGGATTGTTTTCTATTAATGGTCTGAGTAATAAAGTGCTCTGGTCGCCCAACTAAGCTGTTTATATTGTCATTGTCTTATACTGACAGTGTAACTATAAATTCTTTCCCACGGGTTCTATACGACAGACTATGTGGAAAGGTTTGCAAAACTTCTCTTATTTGAATGTATAAAGTATCAAAAGTGTATACGTTCCTGCACCAAAATGCATTTTTATCATTTTGAAAGCCGTCTGAAAGTATACCCCACAATATTTCAATAATGTTTTAATATGGTCATATATTATTTATTTAGCATCCGTACTAGAGGGCTGCATCAGGCCCGTGCGCACGGGGGGGGTTTGGGGGTTGTAACCCCCCATGGAGAATTTTTCCACATACATTTTTATAAACAATACAGCACTTATTATATAA
>JAEIHY010013707.1:0-14736 GCA_018904565.1 Drosophila tsacasi | reverse complement strand
CCGAGGCTGTGTGTGCGATCCCGATCGGATCTGGTCGGGATCTCTGTAATTACATAAACGGCGAGCCGGTGCGGTGACAGGACGGCGTCATCGGAGGGCCTCACCAATCTGGAACTGCGGCACCACCGCCAGTCGATCATCAATCGTGCGAACTTACTTTCCAGAGGCCGCCCCCTCGGATCGCGGATATCACTGCGATCCAGTCCAGGGCGAGACCTACCTGTTTCCCAGGGCCACGGGAGAAACACAGCCGAAAATAAAAAGGGCCAAATCAGCGTGGCCTCTTCCATGGCCATAAATTTTAAAGTAATTTTCTCTTAGCCCCAGAATAATTTATGGGAAAATATTAAAGCTGCCCCAAATACCCAAGCTCCTCGAAATTCCGAGGAGATCCTATGTTTGGGTCAAAAACCAAACCGAAATAGAGTAATTAGGTAAGAGTTAGCTTATCTACAAGCACTTTAGGCGTAGCTGATAATCCTGCCCAGATCTCTGTGCACCGATCTTGGCCCAGCAATTTCGGTTCTGGCCTGAGTTATGGCCGGCAAGTCTCGCGGGGATCAGGTCACGATTATCTGCATACGCAGCCGGCAATAATAATTTCAAAATTGGCGCACTTAAGCGAGGATGAGGATCCGCGGATCCGAGCGAGGATCCCTTGGCGTAATTTGAAAGTTATTTCGTAGCCATAGCCGGTGAAATTATTGAGCAATATGCTGATCTGTAAAATCATAAATAAAAATATTTGTACTTGACCGCAGCTGTGGCTCCGGCCTCGGCTCTGGCTCCGGCTCCGGCTCCACCTTCCACCATCGGATCTCGCTCCATCTTCGTCTCCTCGCCCCTCTCTGACAACTCGCTGGTGTTATTAGGTGAGAGCTCGCCCGGCTCCCCTCCCCTCGGTTCTCGATCCCAGTTCCGCCCGCGGCTTAACGATTGATAAAGTCTTTTTATTTACAAGCTGATAATGATGGTGTAGGTGCAGCTTTTGGCATTGCGACGGTTTTTCAAGTAATTTATGAGCAATTTGCAGACGATTTTCGAGGTCCAGCGCACGGAGGAGCCGAGCCGAGGATGGGGGCATCACCCCGGAGATGTGGGCTAAGATGGATACACGCAGGGAAAGAGAGAGAGAGTGAAGAGCGTGTGGCTAAGTGAAAGATCTACAAATGAAATTTATGGGAATTAAACAAGTTATGAAGTGCAGTGCCCTGAATGCAGCTTGAAACTTCATAACTGAACTTGGTAGGATGCAAAATATACTTGAAAGTCTTGCTAGAATATTTTAAAATAAAATTTTAAGTTTTCCCAACACAGAGAACCCCATTAGAACCGCTTAGTAAATGTATAAATATCGTTTGCTAGCACAATTTATGGGAATTTAACCTTTTCCACCTTGCTCATAGTCTTAAGTTTCTAAATCACTTGTCTGCTTATTACCATACCAATCCCCAGCTCCTACCCATACCCAATCCCAATCCCATCTAGCACGCTTCGACCGAAAACTATTTTGTAATATTGATAACCATCTCGGCCTGGACCTGAAGCCCATTAAAGTGTCACAACAAAACGCTGGACTCATTTCTCGATACTGGGCACTGGGCCACAAGAGACAATAAACCCGGCATCTTGATGGGGGAGTTTATAAGGAAGGAACGCAAGAACCCGAGACACGAACTTATAACACGAATGCCTAAATGGATGCAATAGCCAAGAGTGTCAGCCCCAGAAAGGGCAAGACACAGAGAGCTATGTGTAAGCCGATTATGGGCCACGACTTTCGGGAACGGAACGCACATAAAACTGTCTCTTGGCCAAGAATCGTGTTAAGCGTGCCCCGCGAGTCGGGAGTAGCGCCTCCTCCTCCCTCTTTCCATGGTGTGGATGTCACATCGCTTCTTGTTTGTTATTGTTTGTGTCGCCGCGGCTGATGATTGTCATTAACATCAAATTACCACAAGTCAAAGTCAAAGTCTTGTTCTCCCAAAATAAAACCCCAGCGAAGAGATGGAACCGAGACTAGACACTGGACCCAACCTGGGACTCGGGCTCAGACAGATAGTCGTCGGCACTTAGCGCGCAAGTTATGGAAAGGAATGAAATGGGAGAAGAGTAACCACAAGAACCACAGAAATGTGGCGAAATGAAGAAGGGTCAGGAGATGCGGCGGAGAATTCCTGGGGTGCTGGGATCAAAGATTCCTTGCCACCACCTTGTTGGGCATGGGGACAAATGTGTTATGACACCTGACTGTGGGTTTTAGAGAGGGTTTAGCGATCGTGAAAGCGGAGAAGGTAGAGGATTAAGTGTAGGAATGATATCAATTTTGGATAAATTCTAAAAATTCTAGACTTCTTTTTTGTATTTCTAATGAATGATAAATATATGTCAAAGAATGCTTTTTAATTAAACCTAAAGATCAAAATATAACAATATTCATAAAAGTTTACTTGTCTTAACTTTACCTTAAATGGTAAATCCCTACTATAAAAATATGAATATTTTTGCATTCTTTTCAGTTTAAAAGTGAAAACCAGAACAAGCCTGATCCGAAATTCTTGGAAACTACATTAAAGATCTATACAAATTTCCGAAATCAAAACAAATATTCACTTAACTACCTGCCAGGCATTCAAATCTTGATCCGATCTCTGCTGAGACACCTTGGCACCCAGCTTCTTGGGACTTGGATCCTCGCCTTAGTAAGATATTATCGCCGCAGACTCTGCATAATTATGCTAAGCACATTAAATTCATTCATAAATCCTTTTGGCAAACATCATTCACAAAAGCGACCATCCCACCCCAGCTCCTCTGCTCCCTTCCCCCTCTGTTAGAACCTCGATAATGAGATATGAGCTATTATTCATGCCCCCCGTCGGTGGCGGGCTCTCGCTCTCATTTGCATTTGTCCAGGCCGTAAGCCTCAGGTCTTTTGTAGGTGATAAAACCCCAGTTGGGGTTATTTATTAACGCGGCGACACACACTCGAGATGTTCGCGATGGTCAGGGATGCCCAGGAAAGCAGCCAACAGAAAATGTAACAAAATCAAATCAATAAACTAGTCGAAACCGAATCAGAAATAATTTTAAGATGCAAATTATGGAGATGAGGCGACGATGAAACTTAGTGTGAGGTTTCCGAAGTGAAATGAATTCCACCTGCCCCGGCGAAATCATATTTCTTCTTGCCCAATCCCTCGTTGGGCGCCATGAAGGCGTGGCCTCCTCTTGAGCTTTAACTTTATCGTAAAACTTACCGCTCGAAGAGCTGCTTCTCGATCGCTGGAGACGACGCTTCCAAAACAACATTTTTTATTGATTTTTTTTTTTTTTGTGATGGTGATAAGATCTATCCGGCGATTGGTTTCGTTATGTGAGCACGTTTTGGGTTATGCGGGTGTTCGGTCTGTCGGTTGGCTTATTGCGAAATGCTGTTAACATTTGACACAAGGCGCATTAATTATCGCGGACACTGTGATTAGCATAATTCTCAAATCACTCACTGAGCAGGGAAACCATCCGGGGTTCTTAGGGGATCTCGGGAACCTTGGGATTTTTTTGCACACGCGCCAGTGACATGCGGAGTAGCAACTGCAACGCCCGACGTCTGCTCGATGTCTGGGCAGAGACTCACTTGCAGGAAAGTTATGACTTGCTACGTGCAAGTAGAGCGATTAGCTTTCGATTTAGTACTTTCGGGGGAGGCTCGGAGAGAGACAGAGACGGAGAGAGAGTGTGTCAGGTGTCACCTCAATTAGCTACCTGCTTGCCGTGCACTTCCGTTAAGCGCTTTTCACGCCCCTTTTTTCCCCCGAGCGCTGGCAGACTCTGCAGCAGCGAACTTCTGGCCCGCTCGACGGTTAATTAACGAATAAAAAGTCGCTTTTCTGTTACGAAAAAAATCTTCGAGCTGCGAGCTCTGAGCTCGGCTTAAGCGCTGCCGCTTCTTCCTCTCCGTTTCTGTTTCGCTTCGTGCTTGGCGGCTCCACGCTCCGTGCCACAATAAAAACGAAAAAAGATATATATATGAAAAAATACGAGGGAAAAAAACGAAAAAGAAAATATGTTACACCAAAACACTGACGCCGCCGCCGCCGTCGCAGTCGCCGTCGAAGTCAACGCACATTGGGGCCAGTGGGGACATAAAACAGGTGTTAAAACTAAGGTAAAAAGCGATATGAATGAGCGACATATGAAGAAGCATATGCAAGATCGAGATAAACAGCTGGACGGGGAGCCCACCACAGCCGGAGTTTTATGGGTTTCCAGGGTGTGGACACAATTAGATGTTCGTAAAAACGACAGCGTTTTATTTCCCTGTCCCAAGATTTGAGGGCTTTCGTTTGAGTTCAACGTTTTTGGTGTGAGCCTGTATAGTAATAATAATAACTTACAAATTATGTTGGAACAATATATACCTATTAATTTTTTGGGAGCACAGTTTGTCTGGTAATTTCAGGGTAAATCAGCTTAGAAGTTTTATTTGCTTACAAGGTGTTGAAATAATATAATGTCTTGTTAAAGAAAAGGGTGAGATATTTAAGAATTTTGTAAGAAACTGAATCGTTAATTTATATAAATTTGTTGACTTCCAAAATATATAAAAAAAAAACAAATTAAACTTTATGAAAAATGGACTAAAAAATAAAAATATTAAATTTTTAAGAAATTCTCATATTCCATTAAAGTTCTTTACATTTACATGGATCTTTACATGGATTATATATAAATTGTATACTTAATTTATGTCTAAGAAAAACTAAATATCTGTAGCTTCGTAAAACTGCATACTGAATTAAAATTTTTAAAATATTTTGAGTTTTGGAATTTTAATATTTTAAAGCTAAATTTAGAAAAATGTTTAAATCCTAATATTCTATTACTAACTGGTTGGGATGGTTAATCTGAATATATTTTTATACATCTTATGCCAGCAATTAGAGCTCAAATATTCTTAAATATATCTCTATTTGATTTCTACAATTTTTAAGTTTCTTAGAAAAAGAAATCTAATGAATAATATTCCAAACCAAAATCAAGCAAGATTGTCAGATCTATGAACTTTTAAACAAAAAAACGACAAACTTCTAAAATTACTAAGGTTAATTAAAAAAAAAAACCTTAAAAACTGCTCATAATTAAGCTGTTACATTTTTTTTGTACTGAAGTACATATTGTGTACTACATATGTCATTTTCTTAATGTTATAAAGTTAATAATAATAAACGGGGTTAATTCAGTGTTCAACTGCGCAGTCGCAGCCAACGTTGACTGCGGCGCTGCATCCGCAGTTGGCGTTGCGTTGGTGGCGGTTCACTGAATTTCGCTGGCTGATGTTGTGCTGTTGTTGTTGTGGCTGCAGCAAATGTGTATCAAAATAACTACAGCAACAACATTAACCAACCAGGAACAACAACCACAATGGACTGCGATCGCTGTTGGCTCGTGCAGAGTTCACAATGCACACGCAACCTGCAAGTCTCGTATTTATGGTAAATTTTTAAATTTTTTCTTTGTTTGCTGCCTGCACATTTATTGCTTAACGCTTTGATGCGTTGACGGTTCCTGTTGCTATAGCCTCTGCTGCTTCTTGGCCATCATTTGGTCGGCTGCCCGTCCATTTGACATATTGCACTTGGCTTAGCCTCCTGCCGTCTCCCCAAAAGATACTACCTATGATTCTCCTCCTCCTCCTTGGCGGCCCTGTTCATTAAGCGAATCAGCGTAGCGAAGCATAAACCTAAATTAACATAAACAACTTCTTTTTCGACTTGTACTTTTAGTGCACGGCAACAAAACTTTATTGTTAAAGATTTATTTTAGCAAGTTTTTGGAGTTAATATTTAACCGAAGCTAACGTAAAAATGCCAAGAAATAAAGACTTTACCATATAATTTATTGTTATCCATGTCATATTTCTTAAACATCCCATTATTTTTTTATGTGTACTACATGTGGCTACCGCTCGCCATCAGACATATGGCCCACTGCTTCCTCCTCCTCTTGTGCAGCTCATCTTTGGGGCATTGTCAGGCTCTGTGGCGGAATTAAAGACCCTTTACTCTACTATTCTTCTACTATTGCCGCCATCGCACCGGCAAATTGCTTTTGGTACGCGTCTAATTGGAATACGAATTTCATTTTTGGTGCTGGTAGTGGTGCTTGTTATTGCTACTATTGTTGCCACTTGGTTTTCCATCTCTCTTCTCCGGTTCGGGGGTTTTTCTTGTGACAGGTCATAGCACCAACTGCCGATGAATTGCTTTTCTTTATTGTTTGAGCGCGGAAAGTCTTTGGATCACAGTAGATGTATTGTTGATATAGAAAATGAGAATGAAAATAAGAAAATTAGGGTACATTCGTTCACCCAGCTCTAATATAAAATATATATGGGTTAAGAAGAAGTTGCCATTTAAATATTAAATTATTCCTCTAGTATTAACCCTTTAAAATTTAATATTTAGTGCTATAACCTAACTCCCCTCTCTATAAAGAGTATCTCCCCCACTTATCACTCTGTCTGCCTTCGTAATATGCATTTCCATTGCGTGATTTTAAAATATGTATTATAAATATTTATAGATGCAAAGAGAGCAGCGGATCCGCGATGTGCAAGGCTGTTAATGGAGCTCCATGCCGCAACACACCCACCGAATGCAACTCGAGGTAGTTATGGCAGCCGTAACATGGTTATTGTTACGTTGCCATGTCGTCATGGGGCGGCATAAACAGGCTCGTGGAACGGCGGCACGCGCCAATCTTAGAGGAGGAAAATGTCCCGGCCTTTGAGGAAGGATTACCGCACGGCGGACTTTGAGAAGCTGAGCCAGCTTATACGGGATCACCCGCTGATGCGGGCTCCCGGAGCAGAGCAGCAGCAGCAGCTGCAGAAGCTGCGCACTCCAGAGTACCGGACAAAGTGCGTAATGCGAGCCTCCTTGGATGACATAGCTCTGGGGGTAAGGTTCACAATTGAAGTTATTTTAGAGATAGGTCATAAGCAGATCCCTTCCAGATCAATCTGTACAAGCTGCAGATGGACAAGCCACACTCGCCCATGCCCGAGGAAACGGAGATCCAGGAAGAGCCAGCCCACTCGGCTCCCTCTGGTCGATCAGCCAGATCTGCCCGATCCGCTGCCTCCGCCGCTCGTCCGCCGGCCGCGCCCTTCATCAAGGTGCTGCTCCGCAAAACACCCATTGTGGTGCTCTTCGAGAGGCGCAGCATGACCGCCCTGGCGGACACCGAGGAGGGTCGTCTGGTCATAGAGGACAATCGGAAGTACGACGAACTTCTTTCTGGAATAGACAAGACCCGGCGATCCGTGGATGCGGACACCCAAACTATGACAGCTCTGATGAAGTCCCGGCTGGTGAACACCGAGCGGCTGACCACAGCCCAGATGGGCTCCTACGTGTCCAACTTTGAGATGTATGACACCTACGCGGACCTGCAGAAGTCCACGACGAGTGTCGAGGTGCAGGGCGAACGCAAGATGGAGATCACCACGTATCATGTGGGAGGGGTGGATCAGTTCGTGGGGATCAACAACCTGCCCGGCTTCCGGCTGGCCCTCATGCTGACCATGCGCATCCTGGCCAGCAATGTGTTTGGGCCGCAGCAGCGACGCTATAGGAACATGTCTCCGCCCGATCCCTTGGCTGAGGATGTGAAGTTCAAGTACCGTCTGGGAATTCTCTGGCGACTGAGTCCGCCATCGGCCAATCCCAAGGTTCATCAGGCGGTGAGTGATATGAGCTTCTGCCCCAGCAACGGGGACATCATGGCGGTGGCCTATGGTGTTTACAGCCATGGCAAGGTGGCCCGTTTGCCCCGCTCCGGTTGGGTCTATGTGTGGAACATTAAGAACCCGGTGAACCCGGAGAGACGCTACCAATATCAGGTGCCCGTGGTCACTGTGGAGTTCTCGCCCACGCAGCCCCAACTGCTTGCCATCGGCCTGCACAATGGCAGCGTTGAGGTAAGGGATATTTCTGGTCAGGATCTTCCCCCGCTGGCTATATCTCAGCGCTCGACATCGCCGCACTTTGAGCCGGTGACCGCCATCAAGTGGATCTACTTCGAAGGCGATGTCGGCTCCAAGGATCCTCATATCACACCCTTTTTGGCCACCTCGCAGGCGGGAGCGGTGACCAAGTACCGGCTGATTAATAGTCCCAGCTTGCTGGGATTCGAGCAGCAGCGTCTGCAGCGGGCGGAGGGCGAGCTGGAGGGGATTCCCATCGATCGAGCTCCGCCAGCTGCTTCTCTCTTGGCCAACCGGCATCCGCAGTGTATGGAACTGGTCCTGGATCCTGTTCAGGCGGACATTTACTACGTTCTCACCGACGAGGGCACCCTGTACAAGTGCTCCACGAACTACCCGCTGCAGCATTTGGAGTTGAGGCAGGTTCACGACGGACCCGCTGCCTGCATGGAGTTCTCGCCCTGGTCCCCAAGGATGTATCTCACGTGTGGCAGCGACTGGTGGGAATTACTCTACTTTGTAAGGTTTTAGTTAACCTCATTTTTCTGGGTTCCTTTGCAGGTGCATCCGGATTTGGTTGGCGGGCATCCTGTTGCCCATTGTTACCCTGCAGCACCACCTGTCGCCGGTGCACTGCGCCCGCTGGAGCCGCACCCACTCTACCATCCTGGTCTCGCTCAGTCGCAGCACCGTGGACATTTGGGATCTGCGGAACAGCACCATGAAGCCGGTGTCCTCGACGACAATCGATGCGAACATCTACTACACTACCTTTAAGTGGGTTTTACTTTGGGATTTTGTATATAATTTTGTAATAGACGGGTTAATTGCAGATTCACCCACTGCGGTCGCTCCTTGGCCGTGGGAAATGAGGATGGAAACCTGCTGATGTTGTCCTTCGAGGACATGCCCTTCTCCCCGCACTTCCAGTACAAGCAGCTAAAGAGGGCCATCTTTAAGGCCTTGTCCATGCAGCCAGATCTGCGCCAGCAAGTGAAGAGCGTCGGCTACTTCGGCTATCCGGGTGGGAAAAGCCAAACCAGGGCTTGAGTTTAATACTTAAATAATAAGTCAAGACTGGGAGCCACGAAATAGCTCTAAAATTTAAATTTAAAAAAGTTTTTTCTCGAAAATCCTGAAAGTATATATTAAAACTAAACGCACATATGTATGTACTTTCATGTATCAAACTTACATACCTAATTTCTCTGGCATTTTCACTTTAGCTTACATGATTTTGTGGTGAGTGTACCCCCTAGTCCCTGCTTCAGTTACCGCCTTGGAGCACCTTTTCCTATCGGAACTAACTCTTATCATTCCCGCCTGCATTTACAATGCAAAGCACAGCTCGGGTTGCCAGCACCTTGAGCATATCATGGCCACCAAGTTCAGGCCGCGTCGCCAGCTAAGTTTTTGTGGTTTTGCTATGACGACTTGCCTTGCGGCTGATGGTTGGCTTTCCCAGTTCTCGTAGCATTTATTTAGTTGAAATTTAGACGTTCACAATGCCTCATCTACTGCGGCAGAACCTGCTGTTGCCCGCACCGCCCACGGTGGTCATGCACGATCCTCGGACCCACCTGCGACACCTGCCGCCGGCCTATAGTCCCGCCCAGACTCCTCTGAGTCGGGATAGGGAACGGGACTTTGCACCGCAGGTGCGCTATCACCTGGAGCTGCCACGCAGGCCCAAGTTGCGACCCTGCAAGGTCATCTTTGTGGGCGACTGCTCGGTGGGCAAGACGGCCATCGTGAATCGGTGGGTTTCAGATGAGTTGGAATCCTAAAGGCTAAACTTTTTAATAAATTAATAAGTTTATTTGCAGCTTCTGCTTCGACAAGTTCCAGTCGAATTACAAGGCCACCATCGGCGTGGACTTTGAGCTGGAGAACTTTAGCATATTGGGTCACAATTACGGTCTAGAAATGTGAGCTTATCTTCGTGGATTATTAAGATATTCTTAGCTTAACTTTTGAATATGTCTTTCAGGTGGGATACGGCCGGACAGGAGCGCTTTAAGTGCATTGCAGGAGCTTACTATCGCAATGCCAGTGGTACGAACAGGAATAAAAACAAAATTCCTTTCCCTTACTTCCTATAATCTATACATATTTTATTATCCATTATTTTGTAATAATTATCTTTCCCCACCGCAGTGATAGTGGTTACCTTTGACATGACAAAGCGTGATACCCTGGAATCGGCCAAAAAATGGCTCAACAGTGCACTTAACTACAACACTGGCCAGAAACCCCTAATATTTTTGGCGGGCACAAAAGCAGATCTCTTGGTAATCTCAACATAAAATAATATAAATATAGATAAGATGAAATATTATTTATTTACCAGACAAAGGAGGAATTCGTTCGCATGGAGCGTTTGGCGGGATTGGCTGCTTCCGATATGCACGCGGAATACTGGTCCGTATCGGCGCGATCGGGCTTTAAGGTCACGGAACTATTTCAAAGGATTGCAGGCCTGTCCTTCGAGGAGGCCGTAAAGCAGGAACTTAAGTATCACAAAGGCACATCTCAGGAAAAGGGGAAGACTGATACATCAGTTAAATCGCAAACTTTTGGTAATTAAATAGAATTTACACATTTCATTTAGATTTTTTAATTGATTACATTTTTGCAGATTTACGTAACTTTATCAGCAGTCGCTTCATGCCTCAAAAAAGTGGCTGTGCTTGCTAGCCTTTTTACTTCTAAATTATAGTTTTAATCACATAATACATTACTTTAAAAAAGAGCACCAAAAATATGTATTAAACTTATTATATTTATATTTATTAAACTTTACTTATCCGTTAAAAATAAACAAAACACATATTGAAACTTATTCTAAAATTATCAATTTGTCCCTATTACTCTAAAATAATCAATGGGTTAACAAATATTGTGTTTCAAATATTGCCGGTTGCCAACAAAGTATGACCGCATCTGGCAATGCTGGTAGCCGAAAAGTCTGGCTACGCCGGACCAAAAAATCAGACAACACGACGGTCGTCAGCTCCAGCGTTGCCGGACATTTGGTCGTTTCCAGATTTTTCGGTCGTCAGCTAGATCAAAATCTATCTAAAAATATTAAATACAAATATTGAAATTTTCATTTTTGGGCCATGATGAAATAAGTTATTTGGGCAAACAAAAAATCGTGACATAAATATATCAACTTAAAAAATATCGATATATCGATATTTTGATAAAATACAACCCTACTGTCAAATCTGGCTTCCGCTTTTTGACAACTGCCCCTCAGTTTTCCTTTTCATTTCTTTTTCTTGTAGAAATGCCACCCAAAAAGCCAACCGAGAAGTCCGGTAAGGATTTTTCATATAAAAATAGGCCTAAAATGTGTGGATTTATCAGCAAATTCAAGGCGAAAGCTAGACTAATGCGTGGAAACACGAAAGTGCGCAGAAACTGGCTAATTTAAGGCAGAAATGAGTGTTTTTAACCGACCCCGATGAGCCACGTGCGGTGGTGGCTGCAGCGTCTAATCAGTTGTGGGAACATGCGAGCTTAACACATATAATGAGTGTGAAATGCAGTGTTAAAGTGAAATAACAATATTGAATCGTTAGTTAAAGCGCGTCGCATTGCATTTGCGTATCGATCAGGCCTAACCTAACTTTGGAGCGTGTTTACTAAAGCGAACTTCGTGCTGACCCCCGTTCCCCTTCTGTTTACAGCCAAGCCGGGCGACAAGAAGCCCGAGCAGAAGAAGACCGCTGCTGCGGCTCCCGCTGCCGGCAAGAAGGAGGCTGCTCCGGCTGCCGCCAAGCCCGCGGCTGCTGCCCCTAAGAAGGCTGCTGCTGCTCCGGCCAAGAAGCCCGCCGCCGCTGCTGGTGCTGCCAAGAAGCCCGCCGCTGCTGCTGGTGCCACCAAGAAGCCCACGGCCGTGAAGAAGACCGTCGCCACCAAGGCCAAGGCCAAGGATGTCAAGAAGAAGCTGGCTGCCGGCAAGAAGCCCCAGTCGGTGCTGGCCAAGCTCTCCGCGAAGGCCCGTGCCGCCGCCAAGGCCAAGAAGGCTGTGAAGCCCGGCACCAAGCCCGCCAAGGGAACTGCCAAGGCTAAGGCTGTGGCTCTGCTGAACGCCAAGAAGGTTCAGAAGAAGGTAGGGTTTCGTTTAATCTCGTAATCTACCTTTTAGTTATCTTCCAACTATTTTGTAGATCATCAAGGGCGCTTTCGGCACCCGCGCCCGCAAGGTGCGCACCAACGTGCACTTCCGTCGGCCCACCACCCTGAAGCTGCCCAGGAACCCCAAGTACCCCAGGAAGTCGGTGCCGACCAGGAACCGCATGGACGCGTACAACATCATCAAGTACCCGCTCACCACGGAGGCGGCCATGAAGAAGATCGAGGACAACAACACCCTGGTCTTCCTCACTCACCTGCGCGCCAACAAGAACCATGTGCGCGCGGCCGTCCGCAAGCTCTACGACATCAAGGTGGCCAAGGTCAATGTGCTGATCAGGCCCGATGGCCAGAAGAAGGCCTATGTGCGCCTGGCGCGCGACTACGATGCTCTGGACATTGCCAACAAGATCGGCATCATATAAACGGGTGGAATGTGCATCGCGTTCTACATGTTCCATGTAGGATCTTTTTCTATAAACAAATATTGCTAAGCTGACAGTTTTAGAGCGAGGATGAACGTTTCAAAGTTGTCTGGGTATAATAAAAACCACTCAAAAACTAAGTGAAACTCGTGAATTTGTTTTGTGTTTAAATATTTCTTTCAGTGTTCTATTTCAGGTATTAAATTTGAATGTAAACATCAACAAAAGGTGAGTGGAACTGCATATAAAACAGTTTTCTTTTTATTAACAAATATTTTTCTTTACAGGCATTCGTTAAATGCTGAAAACACTTCAAACTCACCACAAAAAGGTAATTATTAATTTATAAATCAAAGATAAAATTCCGTTAGGTGATGATATTTTCTAGTAGGAATCTCATTGAGCTTCAGTCATGCGTTGCTATGAAATCAATTTACATCTCTGATAATACAAACATAAAGCATACAAGTCGGTTTCAAATATTCTCAACTAATTAAAATATTTTTTCTAATTTATTTTAGGTTCTTAGCTGTATTTGCTTCGTGGTGTTCTCTTCCTACAAGGTGTGTATAAATTCTTAAAGATTTCTCCGTATTCTGTTTATGATGATATTTTGAGTAGGAATCTCATTGAGCTTCAGTCATGCGTTGCTTTGAAATTAATTTTGTCTCTCACTGATCATAAAAAACGGAAATATACACCTGTTTTGTGTAATCTTGATTACTAATTATGATTTTTGTTTTTATCTTACAGAAAAGGCTCATCAACTGGATTTCCTTCTTTAAAAATAAATAAAATTCTTTTCTTATATATTAAAAATAAAACAAATTCTGCACTTATACAAAAATATTCTTTTTATTGTTGGAGCTTTTAATATCTACGAAACTGCTTCCTAAACTTGTCATAATGGTAATCATCCGTTGCCCGCTTGACTCCATTGGGATTGGTTTGATGCTGGGCAGATTTGTTGCCCTCTCGCTCCTCTCGTTTGCGTCTCCTCTGATCGCCATTATCCTCGATATTGACTGAAAATTATGGATATTTATAGAAAAGCAAACATTAAGTAAGCCACACACTCACATCTGTTGTGCTGCATAAAATTCACCGCCATATTAGTGGGCACAAACTGCGAGGGTCCATCCTTCTTATTCTTTGCATCCTGCAAAAGCTTTTGCTTGGCATCCTCCGTGGCCTCGATGTTGCGGATCTTGGCCAGAATGCCCAGATCCACTTCGGGAATGCCGTTGAGCATTTGGTTGGACAACATCTCCTCTGATCTGTGCGAGGACGATTGCCTGAGGTGGTCGGGCAGGGCGTACAATGCGGCATCTTCGGGCGTCAGGTACTTGTTCACATCGCCATCACCATCGTCTGCTGCCTCCGAGGCGCCACCCTCGCGCTTCTGCAGCTCCTGCTCTATATACTTCATCATCTCCTCGTCCTCGTCCCGCTTGTTCGTCTCCGCCGAGAACTGTGTGCCAATGCCCACATCGTAGGCATCCTCTACCTCCTTCACCTTGCCGGACTTCAGCTGCTGCATATTTACCAGACCGCCCGTCTTAACATTAAACGGATCCTTGATGGCCAGCTCCTCCTCGGGCGCAATCTTCTTGCCTAGCGCCAATCCTACCAGGCTGACGCCATTAGGACGTTGTCTTAGCTTCTGACGCTCCTTAATTTCATCAAGGGTTAATCTGTTTAAAAATAGTAATTAGAATTAAGCTGATTTGTTATTGTTGGTCACTTACTGTTCCTCCTCCTCGTCATCCGAATTCTTGCGTTGTCGCAGGTTCTTTCGGCCGGATTTCTTGAATACAATTTTCGAGGAACTCTCTGACTTGGGCTCCTCAGTGTCGCTCATGTCTATAATTTATTAATACTACGAAAATAAAACAAAATTTGTTTACGTTCGGTAGACCGTAGTGTGACCGTGGTTATCCGGGGTGGAAACACATCGATGCAAGCCAATATCGATATTCTTAAAGTAATCGGCGGGCCTAAACATCGATAACATTCAACTCAGCATCGAAGCTTCTTCTCAGCTCTAATTCTTTCACAGGAATTTAGAGTTGTCGGAAATTTTTAAAAATATCGTATCGATGATTTTTTTTTTTATCCAAATAAAAAATAATAATAAATGAAATATCACTTAAAAATATCAATATATTTGATATTTAT
>JAEIHY010013700.1:0-10862 GCA_018904565.1 Drosophila tsacasi | reverse complement strand
AAATTTAGTGTTGAGTTTTAGTGTTTGTCATTAGTGTTTTGGCAGGCGTTAAATATTTAATGGCCGAGACAGCGACGGCTACGACGACGACGACGACGTGGCGCGTTTGCTTTGGCGTTCAGTTCTTGCAACAAAGTGTTTGTGTTGTGTGGATAATTAATACGGCAGGATGGCAGAGCCTGGAAGTTCAGACTCTCCTATATACATACATAAATATTTGTTGGTTACTTGCTATAGCATGTCCTTCCTGGCCCTCCGCCCAGAGTGTTTGCATTCGCCGAAAGCTTTCGCCAACTTTTCGAGCAGAAGTTACTCGATGGCCAATTATTGGTTGATAGGGTTTTGAGTGGCACAGAAGTATACATATATAGTATATTAGCTGCCATCAAATCGTAAAGGATAATGGCTTAAAGTGGGGGAGGAAATTGGCCAATTATAATCTAGATACTGCTCTGTGTTTTGCTTATTTTTTTAGTATATAATATTAACACCTTTACTGTAAAAAATCTAAATGATTTTCAAGTGTAAGGAAGCTTTAAATAATATAGAATTATGTCTTCAAATCGGCCCTAATTTAGCTATTGATGAGCTCTGTAATAATGCTTAAATTTTGGTATTTTGTTCCTCTCGATAAAATACAAGCTTCTGGGGCAAATAACCATAAAAACTTATTGCCACATGAATGGCAGAGGGAGGATTAGTTAAAATAGCTCTAATGCTCATAAGCTTTATTATTTTTTTTGTTGATTGATTTTCACTAAACACAAATGTAAATAAGTTGTGCAAAAAGCTTTGGATTAATTTATGCATATAATTCCTTTTTAATGTCACCTGCACGGGTGACAGGTGTTAAAGAGTTATTTATTTAATAATTTATTGATGTCCCCAGGCTTAATTTATTGTTCTTTAAAATGCATTATTCCTTCATTTACATTCAGTTTGAACTTTTCAGGTTCTTTATCCCGAACTCACAGCCATCAATAGCGACTAATCCAAATTCAAAACAGCAGTTGCCGCTGATTTGCACTTCCCCCACTGCGAAAAAAAATAAGAAAAGCCTGTCTGTGGCAGGCTTTTCTTTTTTTCTGTAAATCGTTGTTAAATTAAAATAAATTCGATGTGGGATTTGCGCTAATTCACACGTGGCAGTCAGGCAATTTATTTGGCTATTGGAAATGTGAGGGAATTATATTTGAAGGCAAGTCGAAATTCAATAGTCGAGAAGCAGTTACCGATTCTTTATAATTTTATAATTATTTTTACAAATTAATTTCTATTTTATACAAAAATAATTATTATAGTTGTACATATGTATTATCGATTTAAGCATATCGAAGAAGCATATCATTTTTGGATTACTTAAACTTAATTAATAGATTTAACACAACTTTTCCTCATTTCAAAAAATTAAAAATAATTTTCTGCCTCAAAAAAATGTAACAAAATTATAATCAGCTTTATATAACCTTTATATCATCCATAGATACCCACAATACCCTGGCTAAGTACTTCGTCTAACAACAGCTGCTGTCACTTGTTCTATTCGTGGCCAAAACTTAATTTTCCAAGCAACTTCATCGCCTAAGAAGCGACATTTTTCAATGTTCGCAAGCCACCACCGTTGATGCGTTCCCTGGCCTTCGCTGGCTTTCCCTGACTTTTCTCCGCTTTCCCTTCGAGCACTGATTAGCATTTGAAATACGTGTGTTGTTCTTGGGCCTGGCAGCCGAGTTGCCTTTGTTGTTTGTGAAGCTTCTGGTGGCTCTTGGGGGAGGCCCACTAATTAGAATAAATCTAAATTGCCCGTTCTGTGGCAGTCAACGTAATGACTTTTATGCGCATGCTTAAGCTCGCAATTATCCACAGCAGCCAAAGATTAAATCGCGACAACAACCAAAGGCACTGCGGCGAAAATGGGAAATTTGGGGCAAAAGGCGGGCCAAAAAAAGACGAAAATGTTCGAAACAGGCCAACAACATGCCAAAAGAAATCCCTTTTATTGATACGCTTTCTTTATTTTTAGGCAGGGCCCCAAAGTGGGCGCGGCAAGCGGTGCCGGAAAAAGGCTTAAAAACCGCAAAAATTACAAAGCACTCAATATGCCTTGAAAGGGTTGAAAAAGCGAGGACCAAAAGGCAGCTGTGGTGGCTTAAGTGAGGCATAAGAAAATAATTAAAAACCCAGCAGCACCAGCAGCGGAAAACCCCATTTTCCCCGCTATATAGTCGAATGATAAATGCCCATCGATTAAGAGGATCTATATTTCCTTTGGGAAATTCTTTGGAATAGTTTAAGCCAGTTAAGTGGAAATTGAAGTTGAGAGAGTTAGGAAAATGTTAAGCTATTTAAATAACAAATATTGTTCATTAAAAGACGATAATTAGTGAGGAAATGTGTAAGAAATTTTGTATTAAGTGTTTAATTAAATTAATGTATCAAGAAATAATTAATTTCCTACATATATTTAATAAGATTTAAAAGAATTTAGGTTGAAACCCCCTTAAATAAATTAAAATTCTATTTATGATTAAATTAAGCTGGCAACTAATATTTATGTTAATTCTGAAGTCTTTAAGAAATTAAATGCATGAATAGGTAACTAATATGACAAGTCTTTTCAATTCGATTCAAAAGAATTTAAGTTAAAACCTACTAAAATAAATTAAACTTTAATTTTTGATTAAATTAAGTTAGTAGCTAGTTTATATTGAAACATGTAATAGCTAATACTTGAAAATACCCCCTTCTTATTCCCGTCTTAAATCCAAATTAAATTATATAAATGTAAAAAAGTATAAAAGAGCATAAATAAAATTCAAGATGTATTATACAACGCCCCGAAAGGACCAGCAAGAAATGTTAAAAAAAATGCACACAAAAACCAATGCGACCTCAATCCTAAAAAATAACGTATATGCCACGTACGCAAAAGGCGGCACCAAAGGAAGAACGTGTTCTCGGAGCTGTCGAGTCCCGCACTCGGACTTGGACTCGAATTTGGATTCGGCGGGTCCTTTGTGAGCGCACATCCTTGGCATGAAGCGGAAAATCGTTGGTAAAGGGTATTCGGGGCGGTATTTCATGCCCGCCCCATATTTTTGTCAGTGGCAAACAAGAGCCAAATGTTTGTCAGTCAAAACCACAGCACAAAAAACAAGGAAAAAATAAAAAAAAAAAAAAAAAATACAGAACAAAAAGGGCTGCGAAAATAAAATGCGAAATGTGAAATATGAAAAGGCAAACGCTACCGCCAAAAGTGAAATGTCAAGCGAAAGGAAAGGAAAGGCCCCAAAAAAAGAAGAAAAAGCAGCCCCAAAGATTTTCAAAGTCACTCGGAAAATCATAAATTTTCACACACACACACACACACTGAGAAAGAGAGAAGAAAACAAAGGGAAAAGCACAACAAAGGGCATCTCGGACTCGCAGCCATAAGTGGACCGCAGAGCGGAAACCTCCAGTCAAATCATTTTTCCACTGCATTAGACGAGGCCCATCTAGCCAAGAAGTTGGCCTTACAATTGCCATACTTATTCTTCCCGTGGATTAGCTACAAACATATGCTCCAACGCCAAAACGATTCCCATACACTCAAAGAAAATATATAAGTTTTTAAAAAAGAATAGAAAAATAGTATAAAGAGTAATATGAAATTAAGAAATCATAGAATTTCTTTAAACTGCAAAAAATACAACTCAAAGATTTAAGGTTTAAGGTTTTAAATAAGCATTCTCTGACTAAAGCAACCCCATTTATTTATCAAATTTTCCCCTGTGCATTTTGGCCACATTATTGGACTGACACTTTCCCAGAAATCAGACCATAGTGAAACCGAAACTGAAACCCAACCGAACTGAGAGCCTGACCCACATGAACGGATGACAATGGACGCGATACACGACACCAAGGGAGCCCATGGCGATGATGAGGCCACTGGAGATGCCTATCGCCCTTTGTCTCGCATTTTGTGTGTCGAAAATCTCGACAGGCGGCCATTTCGGAGGAAAACTAAGTCAAGCCACTTGTCCATCTGTTGGAGAAAAAAAAATATACTAAGAGAAAGAGAGAACAAGAGAGTAAGGAAAAGAGGAAAAAGGGCAAACGAAATCATGTTAGGAAAATGAAAATGCCTTTTCCTCATCAAGCGCTGCCACTTCAGCTGGTTAAAGTTGCGGCTTTTCCTCTCCCGGCCATTGTCCCGGCAGAATAGGAAAGTGAAATGGTCTACTTGTCCCAAATTTCCAATGCAGAGCTCATCATCTTGTGAAAACTAGTAGGGTTTTCCTTAAGTGAAAGCGGCTTAGCAGTTGCTTAAATCAAATCAAATGTGAACAAACAAAGGCTAAGCATATTATTTTGTATAAAAAATGGTGTGGGCAAAGGACTCCTTTTTATTTTTAGAAAATAATATAACAGACTTGATTTATTTTTAAAATTAAATTAAATAAAGGGAGAATAAAATGTTTGAGTGTTGTAAAACTAAATAAACACATTTTAGAAATACTAAAAATTAAAAACTCTGGGTATACAATTCCCATTCGTCAATTTTTCATTAATATCGTGCCAATCTAAGAGCTCAGCATAATTTAACTTCCTCAAAGGACTCGGAATCATCGCCTAGCAGCAGCTCCTCCATTCAAATAAAACAAAGGATCTTTATCAGCGTGCGAAATGGTCATTACTGGATTTTTCATCCAACGAATTCTTGGATTGGCAGGGTGGCTGGGCTTTTATTTGGGAGGTCTTTTGGGTGGCTTTCTGGGAGGTCTCCTTTTGGGTGGCTCTTTGGCTCCGTTCTCCTGGACACTACTGGTGTGGTTGCAGTTGCTGGGACCGGCCACAAATATTTCCCGCCGCAGTGCCGGCGAGCGCAAATAAGTGATGCATTTTACATGACGAATGGGCGTGTGTGGCTCTTTCAAAAAACAAGGACACCCAGCGGTGGCACCGGCCAGTGGCATCGGGTATCCTTTTTGGGGTTTCGGGTAGTCCAGCGACAATCTGTCTATGTGCAAGACATGCTCTCGCCATGTGCGGGTCGAAAAGCAGGAAAATTATTTGCTATAACGTAATTAACATGATTTATAGACGAGCACACAACAAACAGCCAAAGGCGAACCGTCCGGATACGCTCTTCACTCGAGTGTCGGAGGCTACACAGAGCGAAATGAGAGGGATTGAGGAGGGCATTTGCTTGGTTTTATTATTTAATTTTTTAGGTTTAAAAGGGGATCTTTTTGTAGGTATACAACTAAGTCTTATTTAAAATTTTCTATGATATAATATATCGATACAAATATCGCTCTCATTATCATATATAGAAAGTATTATATGCTTTTTGGAAAACGTTTCCAAAAAATCGTATTTAATCAATTTACATTGATTCTGTCTTAATTTATCTTACTTAATTCCGTATACTAAACCGGGTAACAATTTATGTAGCATATATCGCAACTTTAAAAAAAATCCATAGATAGTTTCTACCATCCGTAATAAATACTTTGACTCTTTATATAATTTTTTCTCACTGTCCCTGTGGTGTGTGCGGCGTGTGTGTGCAAGTGTGTGGGCATCTCTGTTTGAGTATCTCTGTGAGCTGTGTTTGTGCAATCGTCTGTCATGGCAACGACAACTCCAATTGACAGCTGAGCTGCAGCGTTTGATGGCCCTGCCCTCCTCTACTCTCCTCCTGTCTCTGCTCTGGCCTCCTCTTCGGGATCGAAAATGTTATTGCTCTGCGGGTGTGTGTGCGCCTGTAATTGATTAATTTATATAGTGCGAAGTGGGCGTGGCCAGAGGGGGTTCCGACTCTGTTTCTGATTTCGATTCTGACTCTGATTCAGATTCTGTCTGCCATTTGCCAACGACTTGGTCCAACTTTTGATGGAACGATTTAATATGAACCGAATATTTGTCCAAGCCAAAGATATATATGTATACATGAGGGAAGATGAGATGCCGAGTGGATATTGATGCGGAATAGTCCAAGAAAGTTGGGTAGGGAAGCAGGAAAATAGTTCAAATGATGGATATTAGATAAAGGGAATGCTAAGTTAAATAAGACAAAAGGGAAATGTGACAGGGATTAAGAGTAAGAAATAATACATCTGCTGAGAAGTATGTAGAGCTATGAGATACTCTATATAAATGTACATACACATAAATATATATAGCTCCTATTTATTGTTTTAATTTGAGGAAGAAAGGAAAAGGGTAATAAAATCTTGCATTTTTCCGAAGCAAATGTAAAAATAAATTTAAAAAAAAATCGTACTGCTATAACAGTTACCTAGCAAAACCCCATTTAAAACCCCAAATTCCTTACTGACAAACACTTAATTCAAATAATTGAAATAATGTTCCCTACCTTCCCCCAGGAGCAATATGCGAGCTCATAAACAATGCGTACTACATGGGCCATATTGACAGTATCCCGGGGTATGAAATGAATTTTAATTTAATTTTATTCGAGTACATTTATGTGTAATCAAACTGAATATTGAATACACCCCCGTACACTCTGTTTCCCGATTGACGTAATTGTGCGATATTGTGTGATTTCGATTGCGATTGCATCGATTGTCGGCTGTCGGAAGAGCCACCTTTTGATATTTTCATTTGGCGCCACTATTACGCTCTTGCAAAATTACGAATTACGTATTTGCACAACGTATGGCAGTGTAAATACACGGATTCACAGGTGTACATGCCGCACAGGTGCACGTATGTTTGTGGGGGACGGCGCGCCGTCGCGGTCGCGGCGTTATGTGTGCTTGCAATTCATTAAACATCCAACGAGTTCAATAAACATGCCATTTAATATGGCGAAGTCCATACAAGTATATTTATATGGCAGCTACAGTAAACATTCCGCCGACCAACTGCTTTTTGTTGCAAACAATATTCGGCATTTCAAATGGATATTAATTGAGGCGCTGACACCGGCTTGGCTTTGAGTCTTTATATTAATATTTTAAATGAAAAATTTTATTAAAAAAGAGAGAGAGACTCGACTTTGTGTTTGATCAGCCACACAGAGGTTGTTTTTTGTCAAAAAAAAGTGCACCTCTGTGTTTGTACAGTCTGTTTCGCTTTTACCAAAAAAGTTCAATGGTGTAAAGTTTTTTTTATGAATATAAGCCGAGTTTAATATTTTAAAATATTTTAATAATAGTTTTAGGTATACATATTTTTGCCCAGAAGGCCTCTAGTCTATATATTTTGAAAAACAAGGTATCCAGACTGTATAGACTTTTTTATTATATTTTAGTATGTAATATATATTCCTAATATATGATATTTTTTACGTTAGTTTTAGCTTTAGTTATAATAAATGTTTAAGGAAATTCTTATCTTAATTACTGTAATTATTTATTTTATTATTATTATTATTCTTATATTTTACAGAATGTGTGGTACTTTTTGAAGGACTTCAAACCGCATTTAAATTTTTATACTTCAGTAGTATATTTATACATTTTCTATATTTTACTAACGATACTTGGTATGCAACTTTATCCCTTTCAACTTCTCTCAAATTAATTTGTTGTGTATATAGTAGCCTTTTTGAGTTCCTGAACATTTTTCCCTTGTGGAAAAAACTACATTCACGCTGGCTTCTAGTCTATTTTCAATGCAAATCTTCCCTAGACCAAGAGCCATTTGGCACTCGTTTCTATCATTGAGCTCCCGAAACCCGGAACCCCGAACCCCAGACACCGAACGCAGCCTCCTGTCGCTGTCGGCCATCATCATGTCAACATGTCTGCATATATCTCACTTGGGCTGCCTCCGCCATTTTGTCCACCATTTTCCGCTCAGTTTTTCTTGTTTTGGCTTTTTGGTTTTTTGTTTTCCGAAACTAGTGCCTGCCTAGTTAATTGTTTAACTTTGGCTTCCAACAACTGAAACTTGCCCTGACTCCGGCTTTTTCTTTCCCGAACCTCCTTTCTCCCTTCTTCAATTTTTTATAGTTTTTCCTCTTTCTGCTATTGTTTTGTGTTTTGTTTTTTTGCTTTTTGTTTTTGTTTTTTGCAAACCACTGCAATTAATTTGGAAACAAAAATGTTGTAGTTGTTGCTGCTGCCGGCGGCTATTTGTTTCCTTGCCTTTTTGTTGCTCTTGTTTTTTATTTGGATTTGCTCCTCTCTCTGTTTTTATATTTTTCTGTATTTTTTGCTGCTGCTGCTGTTGTTTTTTGCTTTTCACGTTTCTGCTTGGCTTGGCCCAATTTGAAAGCAATTTTTTTTCAATATGACACCCCCGAGCGTCATGTGATGCGAAAACTAAAAACTAATGCCGAAGCATTCTATATGCGACTCCTCTGCACATACTTTTAGCACGGACTGTGCGAGCACAGTTGCTGCTGGTGACACACTGAGCGAAAAAAGGTTGAACTTATTTGCTTCATATTTTAATTTATCACTCGCTATCTCTAACTATCTTTCAATCTATCTCAATCTCTATCCACCTTTAGCACTTATAAATAGAGGCGACCCGGCAGTCTCAGTCTGTCTGCGGCAACCTTTTCTCAATCTCGCTCTCTTTCTCCCTTCTCACGATCTTTCTAAATCTCTATCCATCTCTGGCACCTAACAATACAGGCGACTCGGCGCAGCAGCCTCAGTCGGCAACTTTTTCTCACTTTCGCTCTCTTTCTCTCTGTCTCGATCTATCTCTCTCTCTATACATCTCTCGCACCTATAAATATAGACGGCTCGCGCCGCAGCCTCAGTTTGTCCGTGGCAACTTGTTCTCAATCTCGCTCTCCTACTTCCTCTCTCTCTTTCTCTCGATCTATCTCAATCTCTATCCATCTCTTGCACCTATAAATAGAGGCGGCCCGCCGCGGCATCCTCAGTCTGTCTCCGGCTTTCCACCCGTTCACCCGTGTTTATAATCGTGTGTTAATATCGCGTGTTAAAAAGTGTATAAATAACTATGATAAGCACCTATGCACTCGAAAGGACTTAATCATTGATGAATATCGGCCACGTCACCGGTGTTGCAACGAAAGGTAACTGAGTGTCGTCAGCTGCAGGTAAGTCCGAACCAAGAGTATTTTTCTATATCCTATACATATATGTATAAAGCTGATAGCACCGATCGGTAAGCACAAAAAGAATTTATTTGTTTATATAAAGCTAAGAATTGGGTTCAAACTAACGCTCGACTGGGTGATTACACGTTTACATATTAAACTTATATTTTACATTTTGTAAATGAGATTGGTTTTGTGGTGGAAGGAGAGGATTTTACTTGAGTTTGCTATTGGGATTTTTGTTTATTATTAAGATATATACAAAATATGAAATGCCATCGATAATAAAATGATTGTAATTATGGAATTGGTTTACTAAATAATTGATTTTGTTATATTTTTTGAATTGAATTTAAGTAATTTCATGAAAAGAACATTTTCCCTTACTAAACAATTTTCGTAGATATTTTCTAGCAGTGCAGAGCTGTTATTGCTGGCCTTTCTGGTGTTGTTGTCGCTGCACAAATTGCTTAAGCCACATTGTGGTGCTCCAAGGTGCGGGCGGGGGAAATTCAAAGGGCTGATGGGGGGTAGAGAGGGGGTCGGAAAATTGTGAGGGAAAGTTGCTTGGCGCTGGGCGCCCTGCGGTATGCTAAGATTTATAGTCTACAACGGCTGCAGTCTGGCGGAGAGAGTTGATGTTGCTGTTGATGTCGATGCTGCTCCTGCTGCTGCTCCTCCTTCTATTCCTGCTCCTGCTCCAGTTGCTCCAGTTGTTGTCGTTAGCAAAACAATTTTGGAAAAGTTTTGAGTCATGTGAGGGACTCGGTCTCTCCATAAAATTAAAATTATCCACGTGCTTGCAAGTTAGTTCTGAGAGATTCCCCAAGAGAATTACCAATCTCAGTGCGGGCTTTCCACTCACTTTAACTTGCTTTCCCTTTTGTTTTTCCTTTTTTTGCTCTGTTCTCTCTTTTTATTTCATTTTTGCACTCTCTTTTTTGCTGTGTCCATTGTTGTGTCACATTAATTAAATATAATTCAATTAGTTTTGCGTGTGTGTCGACAATCTGCAGCTGTTTTTTTTTGCTTGCTGTAAATGTTAATTTAATTGCAACTTTGTCACTCGGACATTGGTGCGGCGGCGCCAACACGCTTTTTAATCAATTATTTAACCTACTCTCGCACTAATGGAAATCGGTTGGTCTCTTTTTTTTATAGTTGCTGAAAACTGATTTTTAAAGTTTTCTCAAGTGCATTGCGGCCTGTTGGGAAAACTGTTTCAAAGCGATTGCTGAAGCACCTGAAACCACTGAAGGTGAGGTCATAAACTATGGTATTATTGGCCCTTGCTGGGGAAGAATAAGGGTCTTGGGTAAAATATAATAATTATTAAGAGATATAAATATTACTAAAATATTTAGTAAAATATTCAAGTTAAAGATTAACCCTACAACTAAGAAAACCCAGCGTACTGGGCTTGCTCACAATTCATTTCCTGGAATAGCCTTGTTGGTTCGATTCCATGTTTCTTTTTTTCCTGTACGCGTTGGCACTTTTGGCCTTTGTTGCCAACATCCTGTCGCCCCCTTTCGTCTCCTTCTTTTGACTCCGGCTCAACTTTGACCCCCAGCGACCCCGTTACGAGTGACGCCTCATTTTCTTTATTTCTGACGGCAGCACGCGCATTACATTCCATTACGACATGGCAGGAGAGGGTCCTGAGTCCCCGTCCTGGTCTGTATCCGTATCCTTCTCCGCATCCGCATCCGCATCCGTGTCCAAGCGGGAGAGTCGCCTTTCGGCAATTTCTATTCGAGGAAGTGTCAAGTGACTGTTCGAGCATTCGGCTTATTCATGGACTCGAATGGAGTGGAATAGA
>JAEIHY010013698.1:0-38521 GCA_018904565.1 Drosophila tsacasi | reverse complement strand
TCGAAATGGTGGAAGAGCACTTAACTCTTTCCGATCTCGTCATTTTGTTGTGCTCTCAACCGAGATATTTGTTTAGGCAGGATGAGCGAACACAGGCCCTAGGTACACGCACAAGGACATCCATAGTTCCATTGTTATTACTGATCCTGTTATGATTCCATTTCATATACAGCCAGCAGGAACTTCCCCTTTTCGTTGCTGTGACAATTTTAAAATAAATTCCAGGCTGTAAGTTGGTTTTCATTCCGGATTATAGAGAGATTATACATGTTTCGGCAAGGGAAATAATTCCTTACATAATTCGCTAGGAAACTATTGGGAATTTGAGTTACAATTGAGATCGAAGGATGTTTTGTGGGTCAATGATAAGTGTTTCTGTGGGAAATAATATAGTATAAATCAAAGTATACTTATAAGTAAATTATATAGTTTGTTTTATTAATTTATTGCTTTTTTTTCTTTCTTAAGTTCTATCAATATATTTGTATAAAATAATATAAAGCATCATTTTAATATTTCAAGTTTTCCATTTTAGTTTTATTATTAAGACAAAAGTTTTTTGTATTTTAATTTAACCAAAATAATGTATAGAAATCATTATTATTTATAATATATAGAAATCATTGTTCTCCCCTTCTTTAGCTTCAAATTCGCCATGAATCTTGAACAACTAGCAGATTTAATGATCCATTCAATTGCGAAATCCCGCCGAAAAGTTTCCATCCCCAAAGGCATCAAAAGTAGCGACTGACAAGTGTACGGAGTATCACAAAAAAAAAAAAAATTGAAAACGTAAAAGCTTTTTTCTGCCAAGCATGCAAATTTTATTACGCACGCACACACCCATATACACCATACACACATCCACACTCGCATCCTCGCTTTTCCGGCAAAGTCCATAATTATGTATTTATGCAAATTTCCGGCAGAGCGAGGCGCAGGAGCGACGCCGCCATATTGTCGCATCATTTACCATTTACGAAATTGTTTAATTCAATTAAATAATTATGCATATGTTTTGCCGTCACGCATGACACCCTGCAACCTGCCCGCAGTTCGCCGCCAGTCACCACCCTTGAGGGTGTCGCGTTAAAAAAGCCACCCTCCCCCTCAAAGCGAGCGACAATAAACTTTCGGGTGGGTGTTGTGACAATGCCACTGAGAGGGGGCAGGATTCTATCGAGAGGTTGGGGAGGAGTGTGGCAAGGTTTTAAGCCTCCGCTCCAAGGAGCGTGGCCTGCCAGCTAATTCATAAGCAGGAGTAAGGAGACCCACGAACAGAGCTACAGCGCAATTCATTTGCCTAATGCCAGGAAAGGACTTACGGGCCTGAAAGGAGGGGTAAGGATCTTCCCTCCGTCATACGAAACTTTATTCGCGGATTTAACGAAAAACTTTTATCGAGTCAATTTCATAGGCATAAACGAAATTACCTATACCATATATGCAAATCAAACGGAAAAAACCAATAACAAGGATGCGGCCATAATGTGTTTCAAGGATTTGAAATTGAGTGTATCCAAAATAGGTTTTTTTGGGGATAAGCCAGGCAATTGCCAGCCACATTTGCTCTTGCCTTGCATTTTATTTACTTATCCAAATTACAAATTACATTAAATATTTTTCCGAAGAAGAAAGTATTAAAATAAAGGCCTAATCATTGAAAATACTTTATTTCGATGGAATAATGTATGTTTCAATATCCTAAAGTCTTATAAAACCAACCTTTAATTCAACATCCATAACCACAATTTTAATTAAATTCCTATAAATAGTTGCTTCAATCACGTTTCTCCCATTAAATACGTTCAAAAAGAAGTTCAAAGAGCAAAGTGTAGGTGACGAGAGTTATTACCTTTAAAGAGATTTCCCGCCATAATTCTAAGCCCGTCTTGAAAGGGAAGCCGTGTTCTGAGTTACCGACAAAGAGATGTGAAATAGTTTATGTACCGATTCACACACAAAATAAATACAGACTTGACATTGTAGGAATATCAACCTCCGCTTCTGTTTAGAATGCGAGCAAGTGCCTGCATTTTTTCCACATTTTTATTTGATTTTCATATAATTTGGATTTTGATTGAAATTAAATTCGGACACACGCTTTGCATGGCTAATGAGTACGGTGGAAGAAAAGCCTATTTCCATTCCCATGGGGTCTCTCTGGGTCTTTGGAATCGTGGGTGTTTTTTTTAGAGCGGAGGAGACGAGTTTTGACGCATTTCTGATATCTTTTTAATGTTCTCATTAAACGAATCGAAGACGTCACCTGCATTTGGTATTTGTTTAAAATTCAATTTTCCCTTGGCATTCCTAAAAAGGTGGGAAAAGTGTGGAAATTAGATTCGAACTTGAAGCTAAATAAGCGTAATAGTAATCTATGAGTATCCTTAAGATTTGAGCAGAAATGTTGTATTTATTTAATATCTCATTGAATTTTTAACTAATTTAACTGGAATGCAGTTGAATTCTTCAAAATAAATTAGATCTTTAGAGCTCGATATCGACCTAACAAAGACATCCCTCAATGCAGATACCCACAAACTCTAAATAAATGACATATTGCTGTTTGTAAACCAATTATTTGAGTGATCGATTTAGGGGAACCTGCTGTAATCGATATGCAGCGATGCCTATCTTTGTTTGCGCTTTTCTTTAACTGCGACAAATGTGGAAATGGAAAACAAATTTCCCGTATTCAAACCATAAATTAAGTGCCGAAAAAATATCCAATTTCCCAGTGTCTCAGTGAATTATATGTGAAAATCTCGTGGTTTTCTTCAGGATTTTCGGCATGCAATTTTCCAGATTGTCATCGGAGCAGGGACAATGGGAATAATTGATATGTAAAATAATATTTCGGTCGCTGACAGAACTGAACCTCTAATAATGATACCCAGATACAGGTCCCCGCCGCCATTCATTCATTGTTCATCGGGGCCTGGCCTGGCCTGGCCTGCTGTGCTCTTAATATAATAATCATAATAAATCCCTAATAATTTCCGAACCATCAAAGAGCAGCGGCGGCAACGACGACGACGACGGATTGGAATTTAATGGTCTGGGGACCGAAGACGGGGCCCAAGATCCCAGAGCCGAGAGCCGGCTTAATGAACTCGGTTGACAAATTTGAAATCTCTGGATCCTTGCTGATCCTCGCAGACAAAAGCGTGTTTCATTAGGTTGCGCAAACAGCTCATCCGTCCTGTCGCCGGGCCTTTGTTTGGGCAGGCAAACTGCGGTTGATTGCACACGATCCCAAGGATGCGAGGCATCCTTCAGGGGGCACTTTTAACTAACTTTCCACGAGTGCCGGGTAATTGTCTTTGCCCCTAAGGCTACAGTAGCTGCCAGCCATTGTTCGCTCGCCATGGAATCTGGGATCCTTTGCCTTTGTAACATATTTACGGGAAATTTGTCAATCGAAGCTGAGAAGTTGCTCGGCTAAGGAGCAAATCAATTTCGGTCAGCCCTCAGATCTCTGCCGGGCGGTGGAAAACAGTGCCAGCTGCGGGGGATCGGGATCCCTTATTGATATTTAATTTATGTCCTATTTGAGAGACCGTTGATGACACAAATTACATATTGACACGCTGATGGTTTTTTAATATGCACACACACACACACAGAGAGAGCCGCCCCCGCCGCAATGTATAGTACGTCATCTGGCTCTGGGTTTGGGCTGTGGTTCTGCTGGGCTGGGTCTCCCGGTTGAAACAATAAAAATGAAATTCATTTAATGAATTTATACATTTAATTTATTGGCGCGGCCCTTTATCAAAATTTGATAAAGACTCACGGCCGCCGGATCCAGACTTGAATTCGGATTCCCTCCATTGCACACCATCGACGCCGCTCCCTCGTTCCGCGGACATTAACAGATGCGGTTATGTTGGTTAACAAACATTTTATTGGCAGTTCAATTTCGATTTTTAATTAAAGCGTGAAATATTTTTGGACGTCATTTATACGGCAATGTGTTCAATGAGCATTGCGCGATCCCAGAATTAATTCCGATTGCGGGCAAGTAGGGGATAATTACGGCCATTAAAAGGGCGTAAAAGAGAAAGTATGCTTTTATTTTTTCAAGAAAAATTTATAAAGGTTCTCTTAAGACTTTAAATATTAAAATTCGGAGGCTTAAAAAATAAAAATAAATAGTTCTTTGAGAATTTACTTCATTTCAAAATAGCTCTTTACTTAGATCTAATTATTAAATGTATAAAAAAAGTTCTTATTTAAGAACCCTCATATATCCGCGTTCCAAATATCCAATTTATCTTTTACCTTCCCAGAATGTCGAACAACTGCCTTTCTTAGCCGCCACAAATCCAATTAAGCTGCGAAAAGTTGCAGGAAAAGGCATTTATTTGATATTTTCCACTGGCGGTTGGCACAATAGCGTTAATTACAACAATGCAGCGAATGCAAACAATATGGATAACGCGACTGAAAATGCAGACTCAGTTCGGTGGACACAACATCGAGTCATCTGTGGGGCTTCCCTTCGATTCGGCCCCATATGCCAAATGCCTGCTTATGTATATCATTTTGTTACGGGGTCCGTACGTAAATGTACGTAAATGATCCAACATTTGTGCGACTATTATTCCACGCCTTGAATTTAATTCGAAACGGGACCGAAACACCAGGCAAATAGGAAAATAGGAAAATAGTTGCTAAATGGCAAAGAGAAGCACAATGGCAACAGTGGGCAAAACAAAAAGCATCGATACAAATGCGATTAAATTACAAGCCTTAACTATTTACGTGCTGGGAAAACCAGGCGGGAGAGATGGGAGGCGGCGGCACTGACGAGGGGCCTGTAATTCACATTAAAACCATAGAACACGAAAAATGTTCCAAGTCGGCAAATAAGCTAAAAAAAAGTTCGAATAGGAAAATTAAAAATCGATAACATTAAATTGAGCCGACACCGATTGGCGGATGGGTGGCGGTGGGTGCCACGCCACGTCGCTTGCCTTTTTCCATGCAAAAAGCAAGCAGGCAACACAAAAAGTAAGAACTTAAGCGTATTAAATTGGATTTGATGGAAAAGCTGCAACCAAACATGCGACAAATGCCACACACACACACTTATGCTCACAAAGGATAAGTAATATGCATGTGTGTGTGTGATAGGATGGCTGAGCACATTTGCATTTGCAGAAATTTGCAGAAATATATCATGCATAAGCGTAAAAGTAATTTATCTGCAAATGTTGTATAAATTTTGCAAAATGATTGTAAGTCTTTGGAAAGTTGCTGTTAATTTACATTTGTTTCGCATTGCCTATATTTTGAAATTGATTTTTAATCGCTTAAATCGATAATTTCTTTGGTATTAAAAAATTTGTTAACTGGGGATAAAAGGAATTTATTTTACCATGTTTTAATATAATATTAATATTAATTGTAAATAATTTATAATACAATAGAAAAATAAGATATTCCTTATAAAATGTTCATGCTGATTAACAATAAATATGATTCACAGGTTCGAAAATTATCTGTGTTGCAAACTTCGTACTAAAATTTCCATACTCTGCAAAGAAATTTCTCTACATCTATTTTAAAAATCCTTCTTGAAAATAGGTAAACTTCCTTCAGGCTTCTTCCTTAATCACATTCCTTAAAGAAAAGGCAAGCAGCAAAGGAAATATATACAAATTTCCTTTCGATAAACATTTCCTCGTATGCATAACTGTCGCCTCATCAATTTACTGCCTGGCATTTGCCCGGCCACCAAATGGAAATGGAAATGCATTAAAAATTGATTTACGCCGCCTATTTACGCTCATAAATTTGTAGCTATTTAGCGGTTCTCCAAAACAACCAACAAATTGTCAACATACATTCACAAACAACGGACGGAGGCAGCTCAAAAAAGAGAAAAGACAAAAAAAACTGAAATATTACACTCGAATATGAAAACAAAAAAAAAAAAGACAAAGGTAGTGGGGGCGTACACAGGAAAAAATCTTGATTTCCTTTAAATAAATTAATACATTTATTGTCGGGAATATTTATATTTTTCTAAATTAAGCAATGTTAATATTATTAATATTATATCGAGTTCCGATAAATAAAGAAATATATCTTAAGGGAGGGTACAAGAAATGTTGCCTGATTAAGCTGGAAAATATTTATTCTAGCCTTTCTTGGAGCTAAGCTCTAATTGGAGGTTACCTAGAGTAACCTCACCACTTATACCTACCTTCTTGAAATTTGAAATATTTTCCAATCATACGTGGCGAGAAATATTCCCAAATATTTGTTTGCTAATTTTGAAAATTATATGTATAGCATAATTTATATAAATTATATAATTTTCTCTTTGTGTATTCAAGACATTTGGACAGAGACGGACGACAGCCGCTTGAGGAGTCGAAACGAAGCGCAGCGGAAGCCACGCAAAACGAGAACAAGAACAACAGAGAAAACATAAATGAAAAGGAAAACAAAACGGGGAAAAAACATAAAACATAAAAATAGAAATGACAATGCGTTGACAGTTGTCTCGGTATAGGTGGAAGGGGAAGGGGAGACCACGGAGGACCGGAGAAGCGAAATGGCCAGCAGGATTCAGAGCACATTCCAGGGCCTAATAGGAGATGATAAGAAGAGTTTTATAGGTTTTAAAAAAGTTTTTCTGCTGATTATTATTAAAAATGATTACTTTATTTATAGGAATAAATTACAAAAATATATATTATTAATTTTAATACATTTAGTGATGATATTTTATATGAATGGAGTTAAAAGGCGTAGGTTCAGTTTCATACTATTTCTATATCAAATATTTAATTTCTTAGAACACAATAATATTACCAATCCTCTCATCATACACGATTGTGTACAATTTCAATTTAATATGATCTCTCCCTGGACTTGAATGACATCCTCAATCGCAGCAAGTTTGCTGAGCTGCTAAGCTGCGGTGATGGAATCATTTCGGGATGGAAAAGTGGCATCATTAGGATCGCATTTATGGGGATCGGAAGTGACAGAACCCACTCATAGATGGCACATTAATTTTCGCTGGAAATTGGTCTGAGTTAATGTCCTGCAAAACGGACGCTCGGGTCATCTGTCCGATTGTCAAAGGTTTCTATATTGATTTCACAGTTATTGCTGCTGACACAGCCCCGGGATTCGAATGAAAAGTGTAATATTTCAATTTTTGAACCGGCCACAATGGTCAACTGTCCTGGAGTGTGAGGGGGGAGGATGGACTTTGTCACAACTGCGGACGTGGCACAATTTAAACTGCCTGACCCTTAGACCCTCGACTGGTGACTGGTCACCGGGTCATCGGTCTGTCCACCCCCCTTTCACGGGTCCTGGCCGCCACCACCTCCATTGTGCTGCATTGTCCTGGGCGTCCCGCTTCGGGTTTATTGTTATTGTTATTATTCGAAAGTGTTCCTCCTGCAACGGCCGAGCGGAAGTATTCAAGCCCATTGTTGCTGCACTTCTACGGCCTTGACGGGATCAGGGAAAGGGAACGGGAACGGGGACCCATCGCACAGCCCCGGACACGCGCCATACGGGGACTAATGACGAGGCCCGAACCACGGAAGCCCGCTCAAGTGTTCTTTGGAAAGACACTGGCAAAAAATAGGAGATAAATTTGGAATATATATATTGTAAAGGAGAAGAAAATTCAACAAAAATATTTAATTTTTCTTATATAGATCTTAAGAGTGCTCAGTTTGTGAATATATTTAAATTGTTGACTTTCATCATCCGTGAAAATAGTTGCAATTCCTACTTTCTATAGTATTTTAATCTCAGTGCCATTGGCATATCACCCTCAACCCCCAATTGCCAAGAAAGGAGTCAACTATCCGTCCATCTGTGGGTGGACGTATCTATATCTATATATCCTTCTCATAAAGCCGAGGCTAAATGATGCAAGCAGTGCCCCTTCGGTTGTTGCTTTTGCTGCTTTTGGCACACACATGACAGCCAGCCAAAAACCAATAAATGTTCCCAAATTTATTGCTTTTCATTCAAAAATTACTTTTGTTTGTTTCGGTTTTTCACAATCAAATCACACACAAGGAAATCCATTCCATCTATCTATTCCATCTAACCAGCCGGGCCATCCCCCGAGGTTATTTGCCGGACAGGACATCAGTTTTTATATCGCAAATTGTCAACAAGAGCGGCAGCAAAACAACAATCAACAAGGAAGAAGTACTAAAACGAATACACATCAAATTGCATGTGTCGAAATATCAACCTTTGAGATACAAAAGAAGGGAATACTTCAAGGGAAGGGAAGAGAATTTTTATAGTAGTTCTTAGAGGAATTATAAACTCTAAAGAGAGTTGGGTAAATATATGTTTAAAATGTAAATATTAAGGTTTGTAGATCATATAAAATTTAATGTTCCTTTGAATAATGCCTAATTCTTACTATTTAACATATCTACACCCCTTCCTCTAAATGCTCCCATCAAATACAATTTATTCCCTTGATTAAGACAAAAGGCATTTCATATTTTAGCCAATTAGGTGTACGATCGCAACCAGAGATCCAACAAGCATCACTAATTGGCAGACGTTTAACACTCCCCCACTTTTTCCGATCTCCGCCCCCAAAGTATGGCCCATAAAACGATTTCCAAATGAGAATTGTAGGCACTCAGGCTGCCAGCCAGCAGACGGGAGAGATGGAGATCATCATCATCATCATCAGCAGAGATCAGAGGAGGAGGAACATAAAGGGGTAAGGAATATGTAGGCTGTGCCCCATGGCTGCAGTTCCCCCACGCGCTAGTATGCCGATGATTAATTGCTCCGAAAATGTTTGTTTTCATAAACAATTTTTTTAATAGGCCCTCGCATGTGTTGGCTGTCGACTCGTCTGGTGGGTCGTGGACCGTGGGTCTTGGGTGGGTGGGGTCAAAGAGTTAAATCGATCCGAGTGTTGTCGCTGTCGGATCTTAATGCAGATGACTCCGATGACTCCGCGGAGCTATTTTCGTGTCCTCCGTCCTCCTCCTCTGATCGATGCACTCGTGTGGGGAATGTAAAAAGAGTTGATAAATCAAAATGCCTCAAGCTCTTTGTGTCAGACAAATGAGCTGGCAGGCCGTTGGCTTATTGAAGGTGTTAATTGGGCAGCAATTAGGTTGGACCTTAAGCGGTTGAAATTCATAATTTCCGTGCTCTTAAAATACACCGAAGCATTTTAGATAAAAATAGAAATAGATCAGGAACAATAGAGCAAGAAAAACACACTTTAAAATGAAATTTTTGTGTGCTCTCTGGTTATTTCTGACCAGATTTTGGTTCAATTAAAAATAAAAAATGTTTTCAACAGGTGACAAAACAATTTTACGGCCCAAAAACCACACGAAGGCCATAAAATGGGATTAGCCATCGGAGGGGGATGCTGATGATCAAAGGAGAGGGAGCTCTCTGTCCCGCTCGTCTCCTGATGCCTTGTTTTGAGTTAGAGCGACCATCAAATATTTTATGCATTTTAAATTGCTGCTAAAAAATGAAGGCAGGCCTTCATCTTCCTTCCCTTCAGCCATAAATCTCTTTGATGCTTCTCTGGGCTGACAGGTAGGTAGACAGGCACGGGAGACTCTAGTGCCGGGCCCAAGGACAACGATCTCAAGTGCGTTATGAATATGAAGCAATAATATGTTTATGAACCTCATAACGATGCATTTTATGAGGTCATCTGCCATTGTCCACCGCTCCTTTCTAGGTCAGCCTTTGGCCTTTTGTTTTGCCGATCGGCAAAACACATAAATAATCCTCGCATCGAAGGGAAACTGGTTTGCCAGGGGCCAGCAAGAGGCACAGCTGTGTCATGCGGCATGCGGCGTCTACAGGTGGAAGTTGCTACAAAAGCAGGCAGAGACCCAAGGATGAAGTCTGGAACTGTAACTGGAATTTTGCCTTAAAAAATTAGTTTTAAATATTTCAAATTTATTTAAAGTGCTTTCAAGCTTAGTCAATGGATTTTCTATATCTAAATTTCTATTGAAAAAGGAAATTCAGTGATAAACTTAAACTTATTTCAGTTTCCTTGTTGATAAATAAATATATTCATATTTATTAGTTATTTACAGCTTCATAAATATTCAACAATACCCCCACAATATTACTGAAATCTTTATTGTATTCATATCAATTTTTCATATATTTTATCTCTACATAAAATCCATAATTATCATTTATTGCGCCACATTTATTTAAACGTTTTCAACTTATCCTACCAGCATTTCGATATTAGTTTCATAAATCAGCTGCCAAGACACCTAAATGACTAATTTAATCAATTTAAATATCTGTTTTTAAATGCCAATTAATAGGTGAACGGACTATTGGCCATAACTTGAACTGGCCATAAAAAATGCATATTATGACTTTGTGTTTGCTCACAATTTGAATATAATTATGACTGAGATTATGTGGGAAATAAGATTGGAATACGAATTCTCAGCATGAAGCCACAGAGCAAAGATCTTAGATCATAGCTCAACTGGTTTTTGCTAATTTTATTCACAAGTGTGACTCTATTAGGAAGATTTCTATTCAAAAAGATGAAAAGTCGGAAATCATACAATCACAGAACAAAAAGTCAAGCATACTGTCATGTTTTCAATTTGACAAGCTTCATTTTTCAGTCATATTCCGGTATTCACAGAGGAAGCATTTGGGTAGAGCAACCACCGGGAAACAAAATTTCTCCAAAAACATTTGAAAATTTGTCAAGTTTTCTTTATTTTTTGGAAAGTAAAAATTTGTTAGCACAATGTCGAACGGTCCTGAATTTAGTTGGGAGTACAGTCATGGCGGCAGTCAGGGCAACAACTACTCTCAGGTGAGTTTTTACAAAGAGACTTCGGATGATGCCATACCCATTCGCTTCGTCATAATGCAGATGGGAATGAACGGACCGCCTCCTGGTGGTAATGGTGGCCGCCAGTGGCTGCACTCAAACCAAGCAAATGCTGCGATGGCCTTGAGTACTGCGAGTGGTCCGAATCCTCCACATACTGACTACATGCAAAGTTCAGGGCAGAACTCCTACGCCTCGCCTAGTGATCCTTTTGCCGCATACAACCAAAGTATGATGAACCTATATGCAAACTACAAGCCCACCTACGGACATTCCCTACTGGGGTAATAGCATGGGAACTCTTCATTTTCAGTGGATTTTTATTCATACAATTTCTTAGAGCCTCTATGGTGAGGCCAGAGCCCGGTCAACGAATGGGCAACGGGATGAGCAACGGGATGAGCAACGGAATGGGCCAAGGAATGGAATATTCCATGGGCATGGATCAAGGCATGAGTCAAGGCATGGGTCAGGGCATGAGCTTTGGCCAGGGATTCATGGGTGGAGATCAGCGGCTAAGTGGCGGTATCTCAAGGCGATCGAATGGTGGGTACAATGCCCTTGCCCAGTGTTTAATTTTTGAATAATTTCTGTCTTCCAGGACTCAACGAACCCACCAAAAGTTACAGAGGCAGTTGGTTTTAATATCACCCCTCAACTCCGGACTAAATCTCAGCTCAACTCACCGGAACAGGTCCTACAAATCTCTTACAAAACAAAGTTATAACTGTATTTCCATTAAGACTTCGACATAGACACACATCAATATTTGGTAAATAAATCTAAAGTTTGTATATGGCTAAATCATGATCTCTTTTTAAATGAATCGGGGGAATAAAAATATAAACCAATCATACATCAAATCGTTGATCGATAATCTATAGTATGTTCGTTTATTGAATCGTTCAATTATCAATACTGAATACAATTTTCATTTATTGAGAAACTATATTTCAAATATCGAATCGATAACCTTTTATATTTTCATTTATCGATATTAATTCAATCTTCAAGCATACTTACTTTCTATAAAGGATCCAACAATTAACTTGATGAAATATCTAAATATTTGGCACATATATCAAGCTAATCAAGTGTCCTCTGCTTATCCCATGACCATTTAATTGTAATCGATATTCAAATATTGCCGTGGGTCAAAAGGATCCATTAACGCCGGGTGACCTTACGCCTCGCAGCCGCTCGGTGCTGTGACCTCTGTCAGCGGGGATCTGCATGGAAATCAGTGGAGGGAGGGAGGGCCGAAATGGGGTGGCTCGGGATGTCGCAAGGGCATAAATTACAAATGCAATGTATTTGTATGTATAAATTATGATGATACTATTAGTTAGCATGTCATTTGGCATCGGGTCTATAAATTACGGACAGGCAACAACTGCACCGCGCCCTGTTCCGGCTGCAGTCCCGGCGTGCATCCGTTTTTTCTTCGGTTTTCGGGAGTTTTTATTAATAAATTTCCATATACTTACGACTCCAAAAATGGGGCCCCACTTTCGTCGGAGGCTCCACGCGCGTGTGTAATGATCTGTCGCCCTGGATCAGGGCACCGGATTAATGGTAAACCGAACACATTTTTCATCGAACATTCTGCTGCATTTTTCCTCGATTTTTCTGTGTTTTTTACGCGCGGAATTTTCTCTTTTTTTCGGAAGAACTGTGTAATTTATTTGTAGTAGACGGCCGGGGAAGTTCAGTAAACTATCTGGAATTGTTACGGTTATGAGACAGTTCGTCGTGCTCCAAATACCCGGCGACATGTGGTTCCGCTTCGCTCTAAGCTCCGCTGGAAAACCCTTCGGCGGATCCCCGGACAGAATGCCGGTCACGTCTTAGCCAAAGAATACAGTAATCGCTCGCTTTTTTTTACGCCTTCATTTCAATTCAGTTTTTCTGTTTTGCTTTTATCGTGTTGGATATGTATATGTAACATTAACTTAGTCCGTGACGCAGGGTCACAAATAAATTAAAACAATTGAAATTTACATTAACATTTCTCGACCCGAGTGGGGTCTTTACACCTATTGTACAGCTGTGATCAGAGGGAAACATGGGTAAGAAAAGCGTTTTAGACATATAAGAAGTTAATACAAAATTCATAGTAAATGTACCTTTCTTTATTTAAAAGTTGTTCATTATATAAATCAATAATAATGTTACTAGTTCCAAATAAAGTATAAATATTATTTTTTTCCTCTTCTCTTATATTACATTTTATTCTCAAGGTAAGATTAATCCATCCAATTTATAAAGAATATTTAATATATTATTAACTTGTTCCATGTATCTTTTATCATATTTTATTCTCCAACAAGCAATAATTGATAGATTTAGTTCCATACCATTCATAAAAAATGTTTAAATGTTTAAAATATAGAGTATTATAGAGCATTCTTTAAGTATGTAATAATGCACTTACTAATTATTTCATAGGGTACTCTCTGTGACTGCCATTGCCCTTTCACATCGAATAGTTTGAAATATATTGGTGTTATTTAAATTCGTTTACCTTTTATTCCTTTTCCTTTTTTTGTTTCCCCTCTTGTTGTTTTGTTTCTTCGTTTGGAATTTGTTTTCTATGCACTTATTTAATTGTATTTTTATATTTATTATGTGCTTTTCTCAAGTCGCCTTTTAATGTGCGCCACATTTACGTAAAAATGTGTTTTTAATTTATTTTCTAGACCGCCTTTTGTCGCTTTATCGAGCTCATCGGGTTCAGGTTTAATTTCGGTTGATTCGTATTCGGACTCTGGGTTTTGGGTATAGGTTTAAGGTCCACGGGAAAAGGCGAGGCGATAAGCACGCACCATTTTGGTGGTTTTTTGAATTCAAATTGAGTTTTTATTTTCTGGGCTTTAGTTGCTGTAGTTGCTTTTATTGCCGCGTCTTTAGTGCCGTGTAATGAAGGGTTTATGGGGCACTACGCGAAGTTATATTAAGTACCAGGCCCAGTTCCAGGAGTGTATTGTCTTCTGCCTGGCTTTTTATTGGGCCCTGTGTCGAGGTGATAGTTAGATGACTTTTCGGGGCTATCAATCTGCGTCACACGATTTTATAGATATCACAATGGATAAGGCTTTGTTTAGAAATTAGAAAATGGCGGAAGCTCAAAAAGAAAATAAAGCTTCCTTTGCTTATATAAACAAGTAATATTTGAGTTTATTATTCTGTAATAAAAATGCTAATATCTAATTAGATAAATTTGCTGCTTAATTAACAAGATTTCAAAGAAATTTACCGCATTAAATGTACACTCCCAGAGATATTCCAAGAGAGTTTATATTTTTAAAATGACTATCTACAAACAATGGCAAATTGCAGAGATTGCAGAGATTGAAATGATATATCTGTTAGGAGCTAACTGGCCTGATTCAGGGTCTCGGATTTCGCGTTGTTCGCTGACTAAAAAACAGCCATAAAATCAACACTTTGGTTAGCAAAACAAACCGTTTAATGCAAAAACAAACAGGAGCCGACAGCAACTAGCCACACCTGGCGTTATTTTTTTTTTGTTGTGCGAATAAAAAACGAAATGCATGTGCGAGTGCCGTGTATTGATAAGGGCGTGTCCCACGGGTGCCATGCATGGCAAAAAAAAAAAAGAATTCGCAGCAATTTGTTCAACATTTTTGTTGAAAAACCGCAATATCAATTGTCGGTTCAAGTGTCCCGGGGCAGTGTTTCCTTCGCTGCCACAAATCAATTAATATGCGCCACTTTTTAGTGACATTTCTATTGGAGCGTAATTGAATCATAGGTGACACTGACCGCCCTAACCCCCACTTCCTCCCCCGGGTCCCATTTTTCATGTTTCGTGTTTTGTGTAATTCCAGCTGCCATCGAAACTGTGATGCCAACCCTGTGTTAGGGCCAGTTGACAACTCTATTCGGTGTCCACCCGCTGGGCGCCCGCTGCATTTATCACCCCGAATCCGAATCCGAATCCGAGTAATAGCCGGCGTCCGTCCCGAGTCCCGAATTTTAGTCCAGATACCAGCGGGTGGTGGCCAGTGTCCGGCCGGGAAGCGATTAACCTTTGCGCGGAGTGGTGTCAGTTTAAAGTTGCCATTAACACGCCATTGTTCTCGGCCTTTATGGTCACTTTTCACCCCCATCGTTTGCGTCTTTTCAAGCTATGTATATTTTTTGGGTATTCCCAGAGCCGAGTCCAGTGTGGATTCCCGATCTAATTTCTTAATAGTTGATTGATATGCCCAGCAGGAATGGTCGGGATAGAAATTAGATATCTCTCTGGAAAGCCAGTAATTCGATGAGTAATCTAATGTTCTTTGTGCTAGTTGCTAGATTTTATTTTATTTGATATTTATTTTACATACGAAACGACTTTGATTTGAATTTTGCATTCTTTCTATGATATTTTCCTTTTTTCTTAATCAGAATATTAATTAGGACTCTTCAGTTGTTCTTAACTATTAAAATGAATATTAAATTCAATGATAATCTCTTACTTCTAACCAGAAAATCATTAGTTCTTAGGATGTTCTTGCCAAGGATTCAAATGTTTCAGTTTGTTGCTGAATTCGTACTTGGGAATTTAGGATGCAATTCCTGCAACAATCTCTTAAACACAAAGTTCTTTTAATTATTATTTTTATTTCCTGAATCGTGTGAAAATTTCCAGGAATTAAACTCCCCTAATTTTATTTTAAACTAAAAACCCTTACTTCAAAACCGACCAAATCAAATCGCCGAACAGTGAAAACCGACATTCCTTGATAACCATAAAAGCCCATTCGATGGCTCAGAAAGTAATCAGGAAATTGTTACCATCACTTCGGAGCGGGTAAGGCGACAGCTGCCATCAGATGAATGACCATCGATTTTATTTTATTTGTCTTTCCACTCGAATCGATCGAAAAAAAGGGAGCAATGCCAACAATTGCGCTAATTTCGAATTAAATTTTTAATCTCCAGCCGACGAGCAGTTGCTCAGGGCCCATTATCCATTATCCACCCACATGTGTGGCTCCTTCCGGTCATTTCATTCACCCCCAGTACGGGTCATCTATCCACTGACCATCGCGACGGTCATCGATGGTCCGACCACTCCCTTGCCTCTTCGAAACAAAGACAAACGTCAAAATTAACGAAGGATTTGGCGATTTAACGCTCAAAAACCAAACACAAGATGAAATGCGACTCGCTTCCGAAACGAACACACGAAATCAAAACTCACACAAAATTAAATTCCAAGTGAAGGGATGAGACCTAAGCGGATTTGGAACGCCCACAACAATTTGTAACGGCCAGCAGGACAATGGCTGTGGCACGGGACCAGAGGAGTGCGTGTGCCCAGCTCGAGGACCATGGGTTTTCCCAATAACTCGACCCGAACCCAGCTCAGGGAAGCCTTTGGCACCTACATGCTGAGGGTTCCGGTTGAAAGGTGCACTGAAAGAGAGGTTTATAGTATTTTATAAGGTTTTTTACTTACTCTAATTAAAAGTAATATTAGCAAGATCAATAATATACAAACAATTTGCACTGCAAAATCTCCAATTAGAGAAACCAAAAATATTAAAATATCCATTTATTAAACGTCCAAAATCTTACTTAAAATAGCTTTGCCTTACCCTGTTATACTATTTTATCTATACTTAAATATTAAACTTTTATTAAATATTGCACAGATGATGTGCATAGTTTCAGTGAATTAAAATTGTATTGCTTTGTTATGTTTTTATTTCGAAAACTAATATTATTTTCTGATACCATTTTCCTCAGTGCCAACACGCGCCACTTTCAAATCTGTTCGGGGACTTTTCGCTTTGTTTGCCACTTTTATTGGTGGCGGCTTTGACGCCGAGATAAATCCCGACTCAGACGCCGGCCAGTCAGCTAGCCAGCCAGGTGTTCCCTCAGCTCGGCACCTACGCCTGTGCTAGGGGAAAGGTGCACCCTGACCTTAGCTGGACAACGCCCTTGATCGTCTAGTTGGGTGCACAATTCCCCATTGTCTCGCCTCTCCAGGGTCCCGTCCATTGTGAATTCCTTTAATTGCTCTTGATTGAGTTTTATTTTGGGTGCATCGATTTTTCATCGCCAGCAGTAAACTGCAACTGAATGGAAAACAATCGAGGACAATGGCCAGCTCTACTGGCGTTGACGTGGCTATGATTCTGTCGAATCTTGGACCATTCACATATCGGAGAAGGGGATTATGATGGGAAAAGAGGAACTAAAACTTAATAGTTCCGGATAATGCATGGGTTACCTTAAAGTGAATTGTATTTCTGCTGTACTTTAAATTAGAAAGAAAAGCTTTTGTCTGTCTGAATAAAATACTTATCCATACCTTTTATTTGCAGTTTCTTTTTCAATCACCTCTAAGCTTTCTAGTATTCAAATTTCATCTTTGAAATTGATTTCCTTATTATATTCAATATCCCATACCAGAATCCCCTTTAAACCCACCTCATATTGAACCATCCTTCTTCCCCAAATCCAATTCCGGCTATAACTCATTCGATTTGACTGCCAAAAGAAGCCGGGCAACCCTTTGCCGTTGAGCAGGCGAGTGCATAAAAGTGTCAGGCAGTCTCATAAACAGCACATAAAGAGCACATCGAGAGGAAGATACTCCTACCAATAGCTTATGGCTTACAATCGCGTGGCCGCAGTTGGGATTGAGTTGCGGCAGTTGGAATATCTTATTTCATAAACAAATAAGATATAAAGTAAACTGCGTAAGGAAGCTCTACTGCCAGGACCAAGTTTACGCAGATTTGGCTGCCGGAAAAGCGCCCTCGAACCCCATCAAAATTCTGGCCACACCGCTCACGTATCCGCCAAATACTCGTACCCCTGGGGGATTCCTCCAAAAGGGTTGCGACCGCACCTCCTTTGGGGCGGTTGGGTTGGGGGTTTGTTGACAAAAGCTTTTGACTTTCGGCTGCGGCGAAAATCGCGCCGAAACTTTGACCAGAAATATTTGAGCCAGACAGGCAGAGAGACAGACAGACAGGCGGGCGGGAAACACGCCCCCAAGGAGCAGTCGGCGGTTTTCCACGGCATTCATAAATTCCCGGGGTTGGTAATTGCGGAGGAGCGTGGGCCTTGGCTTCGGGGGGTTTTTCTGGCTTAAAGCCGCTGGTGCGTGCCACAAACAAGTTAATAAACTTGTCAAAAATCCACGAACAGGCCCTGAGGCAATGCGTTCAACTTGAACAAGTCGTGGTCGTATATATATATATGGATTTCCATGAAGTGTTCCTGATAAAGTTAGGATTTATATTAATTATAAAAAAAAGAGGTGTCAAGCTAAAGTTAACTGAGAATAATTTGGTCATTTAAATATCAGATTTATATATTTTAATCAAATGTAATAACTCCTTTTGCTTATAAACTATTTTTAAGAGTAACTGAAACGTTCACAATTCCTGCATAAAAACACAGCTGCAACTTAGGTGAGATTAAATGTTCATATTTACACACAACAGGCATATTTTTAAGTATCCAAGTTATGAGGGTGTTCAAGTTTGCAGGTTGTGCCACAGACTAATCGATTTGCCTCCGTCTTGGAAGCAGCCTGCCAACACCTGCTCGCAGGACAAAGGATTACACCGGCGATCCTGGCTGGTCATCTGCCTTACAGAGCTGTGAATAGGGGATCCAGGAGTGGAAGGGGTGTGTGTGTGTGGTTGCCTGGGGCTTAGGACGCCTGCGCGGAGTCGCATAAAATTCAAATAAATTTCCAACTCGTTCGCCGGCACTGTGCGAGTTCCATTTTTCATGATCAATGGGGTTGAGCGAGCGAGCATTAAAATTAACATTAACTGAAACTCTCTTCAGCTCGGGCATTACCTTTCCCATTCACGTTCAGTCGGCGTGGCTTCCTCTTCCTCAACCTCATAGTCTTCCTCTGGTTCAGCCCTTGGGTCTGGTCCCCTTTCCAAGCACCGCCACTACAGGCCATATCCACTAACCCCTTGCCCAGACCAGTTCAGTGAGCGGCGGCAATTCACAATTTTATTTTCATTTTATTACACGAAACAAAGACAAATTACATAAAATATGTTTGCCAGTTTCTGTTGCACATGCACTGGGAGAAATTTCTTTGCTAAGATTGGAGACTTAAGCAGCTTGTTGGATATTCTTTAAAAGTAGAAAGCTTAGAAAATTTTCGATATCCTTTCAGAACAACTATCTTTCACCCCCTTAGTTTCCTTTAAAGTACTAGACATTACTTGTTTTTTTTACCTCTGCACCTATGTATCTCTAGGCACATCTGTGCCAGTGCTAGTATCTTGTGGATACGACGGCCCACACCTTGCGGCTGCGTTTTTTATGTAAATTGCGCCGCCGGCTGAGACAGCCGAATGCCCATTAACCCAAGACAGAGACGGCCTGAGAGGCTGAGATAGAGACAGATATAGCGGGTTCATCGCGCCTGAAATTGCTAAAGGAAGTTGTTACTTTGTAATTAAAATTTGAGATTGATTAACTTATTGTTCGTGTGAGTTTTACAACCCGAAACTATTACCGGCACTTTGATGGTTTGATTTTGGCTTTTGCTTTGGGCCCTGGTCTGGGCTGTGGCACCTCTCCTGTCGACGTCCTCAACCTTCTCCTTTGTGTTGGGTTTTGGCTTTTTATGGTTGCCTCACTCACGGCTAAAAAGTTGTTGAACTTCGTTTAATGAGACCAGAATCCCATTGCTGCTCTGACTGCCGACTAGGCGTTGGTTTTAATTGTGCACAATTAATCGCACTACGGTTTAATTTGAATTTAGAATTTGAATTTGATTGGCTTTCTGCAGCAGTTGAAGCACGCTCTCTTTAACACTGGCAAAGGTTTCGAGAACGGAGTCAGGTTTTAGGGTTTTTTTTTTGAACTGCATTTCGAACATTTTCTTTGAACTCTAGAAAATTAAGTCACTTGTTCCTTCAAAACGATTAAAATTAATTATTTTCTTTTAGAAATAGTTGGGATGAACATGGCTTTAAGCTATTTTTGGGCCACTTAATTGTAATTAAATGTTGTAAATGACTTCTGTTACCTGAGTTATTTAAGGGATGATTATTGCATTAAATATTTGATTTAAGCAGGAATAGTGTGCTATAAGAAGTAATCTTTTTGAATGATACAAATACTTGCATTTCCTAAGACTCTCTGAATAATAAATTTGGTAAAAAGTTACTCGACTTAAAGACCTTTAGTGAATTTTTATTCCCGTTCAACATTTGCCGCTGATGGCATCGCTTGTGCTCCTTCATTCATGGGGGCCGCAAATTGAGCAGAACTCTTCAGTTTGAAACCTTAAGCCATAAATAACAAATTTTTATCTGAAACATTCGCCAGGACGAGCGGCCAAAGTTTCGGACGTCTGCTCGACCGAGCGTGGAGCGAAAATAAAAATACGAAATGCGAAAATTCGAGTAAAAATGATGGAAATAAAATACGGAAAGAACGAGTATCGCCGGAATCTATGCGCCGGGGCAGGAAACTTTTCAGTCACGACTCGGGCTCATGTCCTTGTTTGTATTAGGCGGACGTGTGCCAATGAGGGACTTGGTCTTGGACTGGCTACAGCCACTGGCCACTGGCTCTTGGCTCTCTCAAAAAGTTGGGCTGTCCATCAGCTCGAGGCTTATTGCTTGCTTATCTGGCCCCAGTCCTGGACTTATGAAATACTTACTAACGGCTTTATTTGACCAGCTCGCCACCGGACTGCTGATGAGCCGGAGAAGGACACCTTCTCGACTGGGAAAATATTTACCCAGCCGGGGATTCACAGAGAGAGAGAGAGCTCTCGCAGGGTGGAAGTTCATATTTTATTTATGTTTACGTATGGAAGAAATCAATTCCGATATGAGGAAAAATCCTTTTATGCTGCGGCATTTGGCCAGATGAAAATCAATTTTTAAACTTTTCGCAATGGTCCCCCTCCCGTCCGATATCCTTGAGCACATTTATTTGCCATAATACGGGATGTACGTGATCCCCGGGTGTAGCAACCCATTCCGCCATCGAATTGCAATCGAATTCTGGCCAGACCGTGTGTGTGTGGTTGAAGTCTGAAAATAAAAATGATTCCATATGAATTATAAATTGTGCGATTTATGCACATTTCCCTGAGTTTGTGAGGCTTTTAGGTTAAGTGGTTTTATGGCCTTGAATGAAAGAAGCAAATCTTCAGGTCAAAAGTGGCTGAAATGATTTTATATTTTTGGTAAATGAATTAAATGAGAGATATCGTTGGGTTCTCTCCTTGGGGATTTAGGTATTCATTTTTTAACAGCATCTCCAGTTTATGATTTTGCAAGAGAAACAATAAAAGGTCTACCTTAATATTTTTTGAAGCTTTAAATCGTATTTTCTAAGGGTTTCTTTGGAGTTTAAAGGTTCTCTCTGTGCAAATTCTGGAACTTAAAATAAAGTCAAACTGATTCATGGAATATTCTTATTAATATTTGTATTATAATAACAAATACAATTTCCAATTACAATGCGTTTAAGCCAGAGCGACTAAGGCATTCAGACTACTTAATGGAATATGTTTATTACATTTATTTTATTTTTCCCAAGGAAACTAATACTTTTTCATTTAAAAAGAATACCTTGCCCATAAATAACGTATTTATATTTTATTTTTGATATTTTTTATTCCGTTTCATTTGATTGCCGACTGATTCGTGGCTGCCTTCTTCATTGTTGCCAATATGCGGCGGCCTGGGGGAATTGGGCGGCAGCATGTAATGCTCGAAACCGACTATAAAATGCTTTCTTATAATTGGTTTTCGATTGCACACACTTGCACTATTGAAAAATGCTTCAGCTCTTTTTCAAGTTTTATTATAATTGAAATTCCCGGGCTGCGATTAATGCCAACGAAAATAATTCAAATAAATTAAAATGCAATTAAATAAATCGAACGATTTTCGCTGCGATTCGTTTCGAATCGATTCGATTCGAGGCGAACCGAGTCGCGCCCAGTCCAATCGGATTGCCTGAAATTGTTGCAAAAAGGCAAAAAGCACAAAAATTGTAGACGCGCAATATTTTTTATGTGCTGATTAAAAAACATTCCTTGGATATTGGCCAAAATATGCAGCGACGGTTCCGAGGCATTTCATTTGCATTTGCATTTACGTGGCATCTCTTTTTGCCGCGCTGCCTTTTTGCATTTTGCTGTTTTTCACTTTTGTATCTTTGTATTTGTATCCGTATCTCTCAGTCTCTGAATCTGTAAATGTATCTGCGGCGGCATCATCGATTCGGATTGATGGCCCGCCGCTCGACAGTTGTTCTTGTTTCATTTCGTTTTTGTTTTTGGCATTTCGCCTTTATTTTTAATTGTAATGACAGCTCATTGGTTTCTTTGAACACAGAGAGAGAGAGAGAAAGGGAGGGGGGAGAGCAGGGCTGGGCAGTTGGGAGGGGAAAGCGCTCGGCTGATGCGGCAATTAAGAGATAAAAATATAATTATTGCAATTGCACTAAAGCGGACGTACTCTGCCCGTCCGTCAGCAGCTCAGAATCAGAATCCAATCGCAGCGATTTCGACTTTGTCTCCGATTCCGATACATTTTCAGACCGCGGCTGTCTTTCTGAAATTCCCCAACGATTAAACAGGCAAATTTCTGGCGGCATTAATCTCTTTAAGGTGATGTTACAAAGAACTGTTTTTGTAAGATCTGTAGTTGGGTTTTATCGTAATATTTGTATTTACTAAAGAATGTGTTAATTTCATAATGAAGAAAAAACTATACGAAAAATAAAAGTTGTAACACTTTCATCATTAAACAAATGTATAAAATTATATAATAATATACATTACTATTTAAAGATCTCTACAAAAAATTACTACATAATATTTATGCTAGAAAATATTACTACAATTTATCCATAGAAATATAAAAGTATTTAAGATTTTTAATAATTTATCTATCGGAAAATCCTATTTTTATACCCTTTTAGGGTGTTAAAAATTTATTCAGAAGTTTGCAACGCAGTGAAAGAGTAATTTCCGACGCTATAATTATATATATTCTTGATCAGCATCAACAACCGAGTCGATCTAGCCATGTCCGTCTTCTACTTCCATTTTAATTCTAGGAATATAGTAAAGTATCTTAAATGGGTATTAACTGCCTCGACTCCCCTAAATTCTACTTATTTGTTATTTATTTATTTTTAGCTTTGCACATCCTGCTCGCTTAAATGCCAAACTACAATTATACAATTATTTCGATCTCTTTATTCTTTTTTTAGTTGATTGGATTTCTTTAATTTGTGTCTAGTTCTGTCTTTTCAAGTTGCCTTCAGGTTGTCAATGTGCGGCAAATATCTTTATACCAATTTGTGTAGTGATCCTATTTATTTAATGCGATATAAAATTAAACCTTGTTAAATGTTGAATGCGGTTGACATTCTGCTTGGCATTATGCTAAATAATTGTGGTTATTTTGGGAAGGTTCTTATTTACAGGGACGGGTATCGATTTATTTAGTTTAGAATTCATAGCCAACAATTTATATATGTAAATAGTTAAATAAACTAGACTGACTTAACAAATTTATTTAAATATATTTATATTCGGTTTATATTTATAAAGATTTTTTCGTTTTCTTGAAAAATCATTCGTGTTTATATAATATATAGTACAAAATATGTTCTTAATCGATTCTTCTTGTAAATATTTCTCAGTTTGTTCTTTAGAAATGTTTACTTAACCATTTAATTTAATAAAGTTCCATAAATATGTTTTTTAAAGCCTTTTAAGCTTACACCTCTTAAAATTAATGACGAATACAACTTAGTTTTACTATTCATAATGTTTTATGAACCACACATGAACCTCACATGACTTCTTCTTGCACGAACCTGTGGGAAATTAGCATAAGGCTGTTGGGGAAGGGATTCGGGGATGTGCGTGAGTGTTTGGAAAGGCATTTAGCTTTACATTTGTCCCCCAGAGTCGGAGTTGAAGTCAAAGTCGGAGTCGGACTAAGCTGCGACGTGTCTGCCGCTGTTACATATGTATATATTTTAATTCGGTTTCTTTATTTCATTTTAGTTGGCAATAATCAGCGGCACCGCGGCGCGCATAACAATTACCCCAGCCAGCAGTAGTTGTAGTTGGAATGGTACCGCACTCACCCGTCCTCCTGGTACACCACCCGCCATAATTCTAATGTCGACCCAGACATGCCGCAGTCACACGTTCAAATTACCCCAATTTCGTGCGGGCAGCGGACGCAAATATGTAAAAAAGTGTTCATAAATGAAATGTGAGGGACAGAGCCAACGACGGGGATATGCAGTGAGAGAAAACGGGTTATAAGAATTGATATTTTAGTAATATAAATAAAAAATCTTATTAAAAAAGGTTTTTCCTGATTTTATATTTATTTCTGAAACCTTTTTTGACTGACTTCCTATAGTAAATATGAATAACCTTACCTTCAAAATTCTTTTACATTCTTTCAAAGCTTTAATGAATCTCTTTAAATACTAATAATTTAAAGTGTATTTGTATTACTTTGGCTATGGGAAGTTGGCTAAGTGAATGGAAACGGTGCGTTGTCGCGTTTTTATTTTATTTTTATTTTTTTTTACCACTAACTGGGCCGATTAGCTACCCGAATTCGCGCACACGTCCCGACCATAAAAGGCGTCTTTCGATCGCTCTCTAATCTGCCATCAAAATTTTGACGAAAATTGAATTAATCGCCGAGCACTGGCCCGTATCTTGGCCGAAATATCGTGTGAAAATGTCGACCAGCATTAAGACCTCATGCAATCAGCTCGAAGGTAAGCTCCAGTGAAGCTTCGGCAATTGCACCGCGTCAAAGATTCCCACAGATCCCACTCTTTGACTTTGACTTTCTTTTGTGAAAACGAAATTACAAATTACAAATCCGGAACATGTGCAATTTCCGCTCTGGGAAGATCCGTTCAAAAAGATCTCAGTTCAGCGATTTGCAATGCCACATAAAGGTGCGAAACACTGACGCATATAAATCATCGTCCAGGGAACATAAAACCGCCGCCTGGCTTAATATGGGCCGAAGGTTGAAGACTTCTGAGGTGGCTGCAGGGATGGAGGAAAAATATACTAAGATATATTATATTTGTATTCTAAAATGTAAAATTATCATAGGTATTTGGAATATTTGGGTAAATATGGTTGGGACTTTGTAGAACCCCAAGACTGGGTGTCTTTAAAGATATATAGGATTCTAGAGATATAAGTTGTTGTTCAAATGATTTTTTAAAAGAAACTTATGTTTTTTAAAATACTTACAAATCTCTTAAATATTCTCTCAATATATTTTAAAATATTTTGTATTTAAAATTTTCCCTCAAGAACTCTATCCCTGGCCCCTGAGCACCGCTTTGATACGTCATAACTAGGCGTAACCGCTGACACACTCGTAAAAATGCGGCAAAAGAGCCAGGCCAGTGGATCAGAGCAGAACAAAAGCTGCGGTGGGTGGATTGCCTGGGGCAAAGGTGTCCCAGGTTTCCAGGTGAGATCCAGCAGCGGCAGCTGGCCTAGGGCCACATCCAGTAGTTGGCTTTATTACCACCGGAGAGCAGTGCATCGAATGGAAGAAAAGTAAAAATCTGAAAATAAATGAAAGACACTTTAGCTAAAATGGCAAAATGGACAACGGGAAGGCAATTAACCGATTTTTAAATATATTTTTTCCAGCTTTATGACTTACAACGAGTAGAACCAGGGGGGACCAGGTACCATAGCAGCAGTTCTTCACGAGCGTTGTAAATGCGAATTTATTTCGATTATGGAAAGTCACTGATTCGGAACTAATTAGCTGCAGGATGGTAAACGAGGTTAAAGGTGTTGTTCTACTGCTTAAAATGTGGAGATTTTGAGCTTTACAAGATACAAATATACTTATGTATTTATGTATAAAATTCCTTAATGACCATTCTAATTAAGATACATTTTCACTGCAATGTATGGTTTTTCTTGGATCCTATTTGATGGACAGTTAGAATTAGTTTCAATATTCTCTAAGAGCTTTTACTTGTTTTTCTGGCAAGTGGGTACCAACATTTCCTTGACTTGGCTTCTCACTCTGTTGGACCGCAGTTAGTTATGGAAAATGTAATGGTAGAGGAGTTCATAAATGCCCTTCTTACCCTCATCTTAAAACTTAAAATTACGAATAAATTTTACTAAAGGCAATTAAGAACTCTCTCATATCTCTAATATTCCTAAAGTACTCAGTACTGAAGTATTTTAATCCTATAAATCCAACTCTATATCTTTTATTTTATAAATAATAATAACCACAAATATCTGGTCAAGAGCCACAGAACGACTTCACGGAAGTGGATCTCAAGAAATTGAAATTCGTAAACGATTCCCGGCGAGCAAGACCATCTCGTGCCATAACTCAAAGCCGGATCGTGGCCCAGAACAGCTTTTTGCCGGCCAATTAGGTATTGAAATTATTACGGAGCACTCGGCATTCATATTCAAGCATTTTCTGCGATCGAACGCGAATTGTCGCCGCGAATTGTCATAACTCTCGCTGTTGTCGCATAACTCACCCGATATCTGGATACACGCGGGGGGCGGATCGACTTTATCCAGCCGCAGTTGACGGTGTCAAGGTGTCTTGACTCGACTTTGTCTCTGCTTCGGCAATTTATTGGATAGCTTCGCTAAAAAATAAAAATAAAAAATCGAAAACAACAACAGCAGCAACAGAGTTGCATCGATCGTCGCTCGATAAACGACTTTTGCAATTGCAACTGCCAGTGCAGCTGAGCTTGTGGAAAAGCGACAAGTTATGAATATAAAATATGCATAAATATGCAATTCAAACGCAGGCAGGGGCACGGGCACGGGCACGAATAAAGCATGCCCAAGTAATAACACAAACTATAGAATGGTAAACTAAATTATTAAACAAATGCAAAATGCAAATGCAGCCGGCCGTGGCTTTATCTCCGAAGTAAACGCTGCCAAAGCTCCCGGTCCCCGAAACACACACACTCACTCTCTCCCTCTCGAGACTATATCTATGATAGCTGCCCACACGATCCGCTTGTCGTCATGCGATGTGAGCTATAAGGTTCGAGCAGTGCCTGCCTATGCATGGGCGCTCCTCCCCTCCGATCTACCATCTTTGGGGCTCCAGAGTCCCGGGCCATCGAACGCAGCTTAATTTGTTTGTTCTACAAATCGTCGATGCTGGTGTGGCGATAGGCCCAGATACTCACTTACTTGTAGGGACCTTTATTCTGTTTCTTTTTACGATTTAATCTTTTTCTTTCAAAAGTTAATGGTCACTAGTATAATTTAGGTTTTGAGATGAAAAAAACATGCTATATTAAATATATTATAGAAATAAATATTACTAGCCAAATTGCCTTGTTTTTTTAATTCAACATAAATCCATATTATATTCAATTATCTTTAAAATATAAGGAAAATTAACTATTTAAAATCATTACCATTCGAATGGTAATATATAATATATAACTCAATAATTGCAGTCCCTTATGGAAACAATTCAATAAAACCAAGTATACATAATTTGGCTGATCATGATTTTCAAGGTTTCGAAAACTTTTTATTATTTTTCGAGTCGAGTTCTTCGCCTTATTATTTAAAAAACTTCCAAGTTTACCCTTTTAAAAATACATTTTCTATTTTGAATACTTTTCTTAAATAAATGTTAAATTACCATAAAGAAGAAATCTTAAATACAACATTTTTTTAATTTTCTATTTTTTTAAATAAATATTAAAAAAAAACTTTCCCATTTGGTTTTAATAAATCCTTAAAAATACTTAAAAGAATAATTATATAATATATATTTCCATACCAATCCCTTAAAAAATATATAAAAACTCTTTAAATATTTCTGATCTTAACCTGTTTGCTTAAAATGTATTTGATGTTTTATTTATTCATGCTATTCATGCATATTTATTTAAGTCTCTCTTCTTATTTTTTGGTTGTATAAATTTGTTCATGCTTCTGACAATGCTTTTGGCTGTCTGTTTCTCTGAAAAGTCGCTGGAGCCCTCCCGTAAATCATATTTGAGATGTCGCATCCTTAATTCACAGTCGGAATTCCATTGACGAATTGCTCCTGCCGCCCTCGCTCTCCTCTTAGCAATCCTAAGAGCCTTTTTTCGGGGTTTTTACTGCGTTTGAAAATTGCTTTGCTGGCGCCTACTTAACGTCCGTCCCGCAACGTGAAAAGCCACTTTCTGACATCGTCCCTCTTCTTTTTTCTTTGTTTTTGCGGGTTCGTGCACATTCCGCTGGATTCCGCAGCCAAATTGATGGCGCCAAAATTCAAGAAGCTCCGCGCTTGGACTTGGAAACGGAGGCCATTGCGTAGTCCCAGTAAACAGTGCCCAGTGCCCAGTCCAGTCCGCCTGGGAATGGCAGCGACAGACGGCAGTCGTCATTCGCATAACCATACCCACATCGATGGTGGGACAGTGCGAAACATTGAAATAATTAGTGAAAGTTGGTTCAGAACATTTTTATTTAAATATTTGAGATTAAAACCTCTACTTAAGAGTCTTGGTTTATATATTTTTGGCTCTTCAACAGATCAATTAACAAACCTTTCTGCTTAAATTTTTAAGAAACTATAAATTTATAATCAAGATATTATAACTATAGAACTTATACCTCTTGTCCGCACTGTAACCCGTTGAAGGAGTGGAGCATTTGTCCCATAAATGTCATTTCGTCAGAGTTTTTCACGTCGCCGCTTAGATGTCAGCTCCCTGGGGCCTTGAGAGACCCTCGCGGCCTTAAATTATTCTACGCACAGTCGCGACCGTAATATGAATTTTGAATACAATTATTGCAAAAATGCCCATTCCGCAAAAGGCAAAAGAAAAGCGAATTCTGCATAGTCGGTCACTGGGCTTTGGCTTTGGCTTAGAATGGCCTGGCAGCCCTGCGATCGATCCGTTATTTGCGTGCCGATCGAACGGCGATTCATTAATAAAAATTATGTCAAAATAATCACGCCACCAGTTGGGCCCGAGTCCTGGTCGCAATGATAAATGAGTCGCCTCTAGGGTGCACTCGAAACCCTTCCTCGAGCGGGACAGGAGCAACTTAATTACACGTGCAAACTCGGGATTTGAATGTCATCATTAGTGGCGTCGCCGAGGGGAAAGTGCTCCGTGTCCGACGCGACACTGATCCGATTCCGATACAGATTGTGTAGTAGCCAGATCATTAATTACTTTATTACGGAAATCAAAATGTCAGCTGCTGCTGCTGCTGCTACTGGCCTTTCAACGCTCTGAAAATGTTTTCAGTTTCAGTTTTCGGTTTGAGTATACTCCCCCTGCACGTCCCTGTGTTTACATAATGTGGAAAATTAATGATGAATTTGTTAGCTAAGTGACGCCGAATCACAATATCAGTATCAGCATCACAATCGGAGTTGCTGACGCGCTAAAAAAAAAAGAAGAAAACAAAAGTTCAAAAATGATAAATGGTTTCGATTACACGCCGCGAGACACAACAATTTTTTAGTTCTCTAAAACATTTGTGGAAAATTAGGGGAAGGAATGGGGCAGATAGAACGGAAGCAGATTAAGTTGGTATTGAAAGGTGTGGAAATATTTAAGAAGCTATATTTTTGCCAACTTGAGGTAATTTATATTATAGGGTAACTTACATTATTAGTTTATAAATAACTTTAAAGGCTTTGACATAGTTTTGATAAGAAAGTTTCCCTTTATTAATTTTTACAACTTGTAATACAATTGTGTGTAGTAAAATACGCTCTAAATCGATTAAAAATCCATTTAATTATACCAACTTATTATCCAAAATATTTATACAAGTATAATCAGAACTTTTGGCCTTGTATTGTACGGCTTAAATAGGAACCTATATTTAATTGGCATTATGTAATATAAAGTATGAATTATAAAGTACAATTGAAACTCAATTATATTATTTCAATCCACTAAACTTAGAACTATTAGGAATATATAAATAATTTTAAAGACTTTGATATAGTTTTACTAGTAGTTTATTTGTAGTTCAGTTTTTCCTTCAAACTTGTAACTTGTAAATTTAAACTTTTTTGTGTTAAAATTTTGATAGTAAAATACTCTTAAAATCACTTTTAAATCCTTTCAATTATGCCAACTAATTATCCAAAAAGTATACAAAGGTATAACCATAAAAACCTGATTATGAAAATCCTCAGAGAAAACAGGTTGTGCAATTTCTCCTTCCGTTTCATCTTAATTTGCATAAGCGCCGCGCACAAATCCGCGCTCCACATTCAACACGCGACTCGGAGTCGGACTCGGAATCGAAATCCGAGTTGGATTTGGGTTCGGGATGTGTATAAGGAGGGATTCAGACCCAACCATATCTCAGCCTTGTCCGCGGGGACATTCAATGTGCAGGCATAACAAATGAATTATTGACGTTTTTAAGCAATATTCGCCAATACAGCGTACCGATCCAGACCCAAATCGAGGACCAGTCACGGGTCCGCGCCGAGCTGTTGAGAGATATGGAAATTGTCAACGTGGGCTTTCATTTGCTTAATTTAATTTCGTCTCTTTGTATTTTGTCGCGTCTCTCATTTGTTTTAACGTTTTAACGAGGATGTGACTGGGGAACCCAGACAAACCGACGGGGGTATGAGGGAAGCACTGGAAAAATATGCCAAGATAGTTTTAAAATTCATTTTTTAGGATTTAAATACGGTTGGAAAACTTAAATTCAATTTTAAAGCTGCTAGAATTGCATTTAAAAATGTTAAAATATATTTAATAATATATTTTTAAGGTTCACTTTGAAGTTAAAATGAGCCTTGAATGAAGGAATAATAAAAACTAGACATATTCAGTATAAAATATTTTAAATGATAAATTTTCTATATAAAATCATTATTTATGATTATTTGCAAATTTTTTAAAATAATATCTAATGGTTTATTATATAAGTAAATCAAAAAAAAATGCTATGCCAATGTATATTCCTATATTTCCTTCTTTTATATGGAGAGAACTATAAAATATTTGTTTAAATTATGTATTTCCATAAAAATTCGATATTAAAATATCCCTTTCCCTCAGTGCCTGAACTGGCAAGGAGTCTGGGGTCTGAGGCCGGACCCGCTCGTCTTTCATTTTCGTGACCGACGCGTCTGGCCGGGAATGGGGGAACCTCGAGTTGGAGCCCAGGTAGGAGCACAGATCTTCCCAGGTCGCATGTAAATCCCAGCTCGTTTGGGCCGGAGAGCTGCTGGGCTCATTAATGAATTTAAATGGTCTCCTTAATAATATTTAACGGCTTCTTTGCCTCGCTTTATGATGACAATATTTTTGTGCCCGGGTCTCTGCCGTACTTAATGGCCCTGCCTTGGCATTTGACAGCTGACAAGTTCGTTGCGGAAAGCATGGGCGGGGGGCTGGGATACTCGTAAAAACTCTCAGCTTATGACGGTATCAATAATTCCCTTTCATAAGCCTCGGTCAATATGGTTGCCAGGTTATCTTACAGATTCCATTTGAAGTGCTTGCTTGTAGGGCGTCCCTGAGGATAACACATCCCCCCTCCTGCTACAAGAGCCAAACTTATCCAGTTCTACAAATCGATTTTTGATTGAGTTCATTAGAGGCCAAGTCGAAATGCCGCAACACGGTAGCCTGGAGCAGGGGCAGGACTTTCCTTATCGCCTTGCAAGCATCACTTTGCACATATGGGATGGGAGGTAATGCCTCCCAGGAGCTTTTCCCGAAATATATCCCCGCCCAGCCAGGCACTTGGCCAAATCATTTTTGTTATTAGCGAAAATCGCGCCAGAGTGATTTACTTTTACTTTTGTCTTACTCCATCGCACATTTACTTTGATTCCACCACATGTGGTTCCAGGAAGAAGGGAGATGGTCCTGGCATCCTTATCATCCGCCGGTCAGGCAGTCCAAAGTGGTAGCACGAAGTGGCAAGTCCCAGGCACAAATCCTAATTGGATTTATGTGTAGAAATGGATTATAGCTTATGTTCCCAACTTGCTGTCTTTTTTTTTTTTGCTCTAATTGCAGTTGCCAGCGGGTGGTGGGAGCACATAGAGAGGTTTTACTTTAGATAGGCGAAAAAGTAGCTGAACTTAAGGTTGGCTTTGTCCCAAAACTTAAGTTGAATGATTTATAAATACAGCTAAGATAGTTAAAGATAATTTCTCTTAGATTTCAGGCATGACTCACCTCGGCAGTTGAAAGGGCAGTTTTCCAAGATTCACGTGTGTGTTCTACCTGTTTGCTGAGTTCTTAGTACCGTTAATATCGATATACCTTAGATAAGTGGGTTTCGGTGATATTTATGCTTTCGTGATGATCACCAATCTGTGATTTCCATAATTTTCCCTCCAAAAAATAAAACGAAACTCAACTCAACTCAAAACAACTAATAAGCCCGCGTTGATATTTATGACACGATATCATCTCTGGCCACTCGATCCATGTCTCCTGTGGGTCTGAGCCGGGAATGCAGTCGAGACCAAATGTCTGCCAGAGAAAGAACTCGGATCGGCCATTAAAATAGGCAGAGGGGAGAGAGATGAGCCCCCAGAATCGGAGGCCTGTGGAAGAGTTATGCCTTGAATGAAATGAGTATATAAATATTTTATCAGTGGCCAGAAATCAGATATCTCTTTGATTCATAGAGCTAATTTATGGCTTCCTTTTGGGGCAGACCCAGACCCTCAGACACCAGCGCAGCTCATTATGAGGCCAAACGAAAAAATCAATAAAAATATATCGTACACAAAAATTTGAGTGGCTTGGATATGGAAATGGAAGTGGTGGAGGTCGAGGCTGGATCGGCAGCGCATTCCTCCATACAGAACCCAACTTATTTTCTGGTTATTCGTATTTGTTTGCCGCTAACGAGTTATTTAGAAATCAATCGCCTTTCCACAGTTATGAAGATCGTCAGCGCAGATAGATCAGGCCAGATCTCCAGACCCATCCTATCCGATCCTCTCGGCCCATTCAAATTAGCTCTAACCGTTGTCTACTTTGCCCCTTCGCGGCCATCTTTCTATGATCCTACGAGAGCTCCTCCGCGAGCGCATCTCATTGATTTGTAATTCTCGGTCGCAGCATAAATTCTGCATGCGAAATCCGATAGCCACGGAGACGGACTGCAGCTGGAGCTGTGCTATTTTGTGGCCATCATTTGCACCTCGCTCCGCGCTCAGGCCACAAATCTTATTTTATTCAGAGTGCCCATGCGTAGGTCGAGTCCGCATTTGCATAAGCCGCTGCTGCTGCAGACTCCGGGTCCCAGAAACCAAGAACGAATCCCAGCCGAAGCCAAGCCCAGACTGAATGGGCACAAACAGTGGTGATCAGGTGAATAGGTACCAAGTATATTGATCAGTTGTCATTGAAATAGTGATTTGAGAATGGGTTTTTGAGAGTTAAACTGATGAAGGGGTGGTGATCACGACTTTAACCTGCGAGTCAGCGAATTTCTGTACTCGATCTCTGCTGGCACAAGCTTTGTATGAACAAAAATATTGATATTTGGTGGCTAAATGTATTTTTTTTCAGTTTTTAATGCCATATTATAAATGTCTTAATTACCCCTTTTGCATTAAGGAATAAGTGGTCTCTTTTAAATATTTTAATTTCTGTACTTCCAATTTGTAATTAATTAAAGTCTTCTTCATTTGCCTCTCGCTGTACAAATCCAGCTTAGCTGGACTTGGCCACATTTATGAATCAACGCCATTCGCGCCATTTCATTCAATAAAACACGAGGAGTCCGCTTCCCCACTCACCCATCGTCCTCCCCGTGTGTTTTTAAGCCTTTTTTGAGCAATGTTCAATGCACGACATCGCGTTGTGGTGTTGCTAACTCGCCGAACATAAATATTTCGACACTTTTGCATGCGCGACAAACATGTGCGAGAAATGGCATAAAAATATGGCAGTTGGCTGCCAAGGGGATCAGGGGATCAGAGGGGTCCATTTAGTGGCCAGCTCCGGGAGGGACTTGCCTGGGGGGAAAGATGCAAATTTGTCGCGGGAATATGATCATAATTCATGCAACAAAATAAACGTACAACTTTGAATGGTGGTCGTTGGACATTGAAGGTGTCTGTCTGGTGGCTGGTCCCTGGAACCAAATCCTTTGGTTCGACCCACGCTTGAATATCACAACCGGATGCAGCGGGGAATTTGTGGTCTTAACTCCAATTTGTTGGCCAATAGACCCTGATGAAGGTGCGTTTTTGCGGGAAATTCGATTTGCCAAAGCGATTGGTCTTTGAATTATTAAGGGTTTTAAGAGTAAAGCAATGTCCCAGCAAATAACGTTTTAAACTATCGATTAAAAAACAAACTAAATTTAAAAATAAACAAAGCACTATGCAGATAAATCATTTAGGTAAAACTGTGCTTTTTTTCTTGGAGAGCCGAGACCGGTAGCCACTGGGATACCAGTGGAGGTGCCCCTCTCCATCTCTCGACCGACGACAGGCGCTGCGAATGTAATAAGCGATTAAAACATCTTTGAGCGACCGATTAGCACAGCGGGCTCCGATCCCACTTGGCTCCCGCTGTGTGCAAGTCCAAGTCAGAGCCGTTGGATTTGGATTTGGGATCCCCAATGGAACGTTACACAGCTTCCACTTCTGGTAGCCGCCGACTGGCGCTTCTGGGCATTTACACCTTTGGCTTCGCGCCACATGGGGTCCTGTGGTCTCCACTTCCAGTTCCACCTTCATCGCGGTCGTGCAGCCGCCACTGGTTATTTCATAACTCACTCGGCCTCTTATAAATCTCTTTAATATTATTTTGATAGGGCGCCTAATTGCTGTAAATATTATTTCGGCGGCCGCCTAATGCTGCCTACTGCCTGCCGCCTGCCGCCTTGTTGCTGCCACAACTTTTGTTTATTGATTTAAAGTTGCTGGCCGCCAGTTGTTTATTTGAAAAGCAATTAGAATTATTATGAGCAGCATATTTATTGCCCGATAAGCCGTTGTGTTTTGTTGTTCTTAGTCTTTAGCTGATTGGGAAAATTAATAGCCCGCGGAGGTGGAGGCTGGTAAAGAAAATTGCCAATTTCCAATTAAACAATAATCAGCTCTCTGGGCTTGCAGCAGAAACGGAAAAGTGGAGAGGGAAAACGAGTTGAGCAGAGCATTCAACCGAGGCAAAGTCAGTTGAGTTTGGCCTGAGATGTAGATCGCATAATCATTACACTAGTTAACAGGGGTTCCTGGAGGGTTTTCAGTTTATATATGCCAAAACTTACAACAGATTGACTTTTCAGAAGACAATTGCAATAGCTTCTAGCACTAGAGCTCTTAGACAAACATGGCTACTCATTGCTTGTCTCCAAATTTAGACTTTCCAGCAATTTTAGTTGTTTTTAAAAAGTTAAGCCAGGAATAAAGTTTTAGCATATAAAATATATTTTATAATGTAATTTTTGGTTAATTTTAAGACAAGGTACTAACTTTTATCTTCTACCACGAGGGAGCTTAAGAAAACTTCGCTGCATATTGCTTGCCACAGAGTTCATGCTGGATAATGTTAACCAAGAAAAAAGTGTAAAAAATAAAATATCTATTTGATAATAAAACCTTTTCTTAATAGAAAAACAAGTTAGTAGCATTCTCCTTAACTCCTTAATTACTTTTCATACGTTTCAATTCCAAAAATCATGTAGATCAGTGTCCAAAATCCAGGCTGAGATTGCAGGTGGCAGTGCCTCAAATTATTGGCCAGTTCCTCTTCAGCTTCGTTGGGTTCGCACAAATCTGTGTGATCTTTTGTTCCCATAATTTAAATGTCAAGTTTTGTCTATATTAAAAATTCTTGGGTACATCCCTCCTCCGATGGAGAGAACCAACTCCTTATGCACCTTTGTCTTCCTCTTTGGCTGTCTGGCACTTGTCTTAGATCATTCTTATTTCCAGTGTGATTCCCATTGCGATTGCCTCAACCAATTCAGGATTTTGGTGGCTGTTTCGGTTGCTGTTCCCTTTGGCATGAGCAGAAAATTGGTCTGGTTTGACACGAATATTTTATGGCTGACAGTTCCCCGAGCTGCTCGCTAAATTATCGTAAATATATATCATCCGGGCGAGTGTGTAATTTAAGTCGTATGAGGTGGTGGAATCATATTTGGGGCATGGGAAAAGTTAAGCCAGAAAAGGCTTAAAATATTTAATGATTTCCTGCTTAATAAAGGTAGTAAAACAGAGGAAATAATATTGAGATAATGGCTACGATTTGTAATATAAAGTTACTGAAATTTACAAATAATTTAAGCCAAAGCTAAAAGGCCTGACAACATGATTATTTGCTGCTCTCCGCCGACAATAGAAACTGCCTCGCTGTGAGCTCGGCTTTGGAAATTGCATAACAACGGACGGCTTCAGGCGGAGTTAGGGCCACGATTCGCCAGTCTGCGGGCCCCCTCCTCTCTCCAGACCCTGTCAGGGCTTGGATAGGGTCCCACACAACGACGTGTACAAGTCGGTTATTACTGATATATTCGCAATTGCAAGCGGAGAGCCATTGTAATTTTCGTGTTTTTCTGTAAGAGGGAACCCCAGAGATGGCGGCCACGAAATGTGCGCGATGATAATGACAAATCAAACGATGACACACAAAACGACGGCGATCGTGTTGGGAAATTGCTGGAGAGGAGCGAAGAGCGACGAGGCGGACGAGAGCAGATGATTGGATGGATATGCTGCCCCTAAGCCGGCGTTGGCGTTGATGGAGACCGGAGTGAGCCCGAGGGGAATGATGATATTTCCTACAACAAGGAAGTGCCATCCAGTTGTTTGATTGCCGGCCAAATAATTATTTATAATTTATATGGAAACGAAGAACGTAGAGGGAATCGAGCAAAGGAATTCCAGTGCTCGTTGCCACACTCAACCGGGGCAAACAGCCTGTGGGAACCATCGCCATATCGCCACATCTCCAGCCAGAGAACATTCCGTTTTGCGACATTTTCCAAGGATCGCGGACCGAGGGCCTCACGCTTAACGATATTCAAAATTCATTACAATTGATATTGTTTCGGATGCATAAATACAAACAAATGGGCATGCCAGTCGCAGTCGAGGCTGTGGCTGTGTACCTGGGTTCCTGTATGCTGTGTTCCCGTGCTCCTCTGTTCCTGGCCAATGGTCCGTCCTCCTCTCGTATCAGCGATGAAGCATCTGCGGACTGTACAAGAAATAACAATCTTGCTAATTGGGCGATTTTAGCATAAACAAATGTATTTTAGCTCTAACTAAACCACACAGCACCGTCCACGGCCACAGCAGCCACAACACCGGCCACAATCGTTTTGTTTCGCCTTTTTAAAGAATGCTTTGCATACGAGGCGCGGGCGAGTGATCCAGGTGCAGGAGGGGACTCAGTCTGGCAGGGAGAAGGCTGCTCCTCCATGCGAGATTGTGTCCCAGGCAGCCGGAGATTATGGTTGGCAGCCAGGAACCAGCCTTAAAACTTCTGGGTTTGCCTTGGAAAGAGGGAAAAACGAGGGGATTGTCTAGGGAATTTGAGAATACATTTTAATAAAAGCTTAAAATATTCATATTTCCCTTAGGATAATTATCAAACTAATATGATGTGAAAGCATGACACTCTGCTGTCTATTTCGCAATCCAATCATCGAGTATCCATTGAAGGAAAAACGCTTTCCCTCCATCCTCCGCAGACGCGGACGCAGCTAAAAAAGCACATTGAAAGGCGCCGCCAATGGAGGCCATACTCGTAATCGGAATCGATTCGAGCCAAGGCTTAAATAAATTCGTCATTATAAATCATGAGTTGGAGCTGCAGTCGGTTTAATTAATCACCGCTGTGCCCCAGCGGTGTGTGTTTGTGTGCAAAAAGCACAAACTGCCGCGATTGCAACTGCCTCGGCGTGCAACTACGACTTGCCACAGCGATTGCTGGCTGCAAGTGGCTCAGCTGGAGATTTTTGAAAAGATGATATTTATGGCAACTTTGACAGAGCTCCCCGAACTGTGCCGTGCCGAGTGGCCGGCAGACGTCGATAGACTCATTCGCAGACCTTCTGGCCGGGATTGAGTGCCGCACGCGCAGTGACCACCACCAGAGAGCCACCGCAGACAGACAGCACTTGGAGAAAATAAGAGAGACTAATTTGTGGATTCAAATTTAATTAAGAGTAAAGGGGTATAGAATAAGTTACCTATCTTAAAACTAATTGAAATATGCAGATTAATACTAGCTACATAAAAACCCGACAGAACTAATATATTAAAGAATATTTAAAATATTTGTTAAGAACCCTTTCATTTTTCCCAACTGCAGTCTGTTGGCCTGACCATTTCGTCAGGCCCGGTCGCCCGGTGACAGCGACTTGCAGACATCGTCTTGGCGGGCGACAGTTTTTAATCGTGGCAATAATCATAACTGTGATTTGTATGACTCTGTTGGGGCAGCCACTGCGGCGACTGTTGCAACTCCCTGGCCATATCGGCTCCGCTTCGCATTCGTGCTGAATTATTAAAGCCGCCGGCTGGACAATTTATGCGACGCGTTCTCCTTTGAAGCTCCTGCTCCGAGCTCCCAGTCATAATGCCGCCCCCAGACCCAAACTCTGGCCCAGATCAG
>JAEIHY010013697.1:0-16247 GCA_018904565.1 Drosophila tsacasi | reverse complement strand
CACCGGAGGGGGTTTTGTTAGCCCTCCGGCACACTCCCCGAACACCAGTCCCCAGCCACTTTTTATACACACACACACACACACACACACACACACACACACACACACACACCCTTTTGGTGGGGTTGTGTTTCCTTCATTTTATGATTTTTTTCTTCTTGTTTTTTTGGTAGCCGAAAAAAGTTTGCCAGCTGCAACGTTTCGCGGTTGCATGCTAAAAAGTTTTAAGTGCCCGGCTCGACCAGCTCGGCACCACCCAGTTTTCCACCGAATTTTCACCAGCAGCCGCCGCCAACCCCCTGCCACTTTTCCCTTACATTGTTCCTTTTCCCATACGCTTCAGTTTTTCTATTAAGCATCCCAGGCTCGTCTCATTTGTTGCCTATTTGTCCGCGTTGGCCCCCGGGCCAGGTCCCTCGTTTTCCCTGTAAAATTTCCCATATTTTCCCACAGCCACCCACATTTCCCCCCTTTCGCAGGGACATCGTAAAAATGCCAATGAGCCGACCTGAGCGAGCGGCGTTAAAAACTTTTCTCATTTATCAGGCGATGAAGAGACCTGGACCGATAGAGGAGCAGGACCAGAGTGGGCCACGCTCGTTTCCCCACCACCCACCTCCTCCCGGTTTATAGCCGGGCTCTTCACGGGCGTCAGGTAAATTGATTGTCGCCGCCAACGAACTTCGACGGTTGTTGGTCAACTCACCTCAACTCAAACTCAAACTCAACGGAAGGGCACTGAGAGCTGAGTTGGTTTCAAGTGAGTTGGGAAAATCTAGGGGGGAAATTTATACAAAGAACTCATTTTGCAATAAAATGCTTACGATAAAAAATAAAATAAAATTGAGATCTTAAACAACGTTAAAAATATTTTTAAAATATGGTCAAAGTGGCGTATACTTAATAATGCTGTACTTCAAAAAACACCACTTAAAGTGAAACTAACTAAATAAAAATAATAATAACTTACAAATTACATCAATAAAAATAATATTTAAAATGTAGTGTGGCCAAATTGGGATATACTTTAACTCAATAAGTCAATGTGGCCATATTTAAATAAGACGTAAAACCACTTTATGAAAAATTAAAGCTTTGAAAGTGAGTAAATAAGGCAACACAATGAATATTAATATTAATTGAGTAATTCAAAATTTATAATAGTATAAATAATTAATTAATTAAGTAACTTAATTAAGTAACTTAAAATATAACGTAACTTATTGCAATAATATTAAAAATTGTATCTGACCAAAGTGGAAAATATATTGAATCAATTCGTCAATGTGACCAGAGTTAAACAACTCGAAAAGCAACCTAAGGAAAAAGAAAAGCTTTGAAAGAGAGTAAATATGGCATTTTATTAGTAATAAATACAGTAGAATCCGGTTATAGCGACTTTCAAGGGACAGACGATTTTACGTCATTATAACCGGTAGACGCACTTACCGGTAGTACATTGCATACAATACCTTTGTATGGGAACCAATTAAGCCATCGAGTTTTCGTCGCAATAAACGGACAAACGCTATAAACGGAGTCGTTATAACCGGATTCTACTGCAATAGTAATATTATTAATATAGTGTGGCCAAAGTAGAATATATTCCAAAATCATTCGGGTATATAAACAGGTTAATAAAATAACACATTTAAAAATGAAAGCATTAAAAAAAAGAAAATAATTAATATAAGAAACTTACTATAGAAAGTAATTACTAAGAATAAAATTTAGAATATAATGGAATATACTCCAAGCCCATTTATCAGTGTGACCATGTTCAATTTAAGCTTCTCTGATATCAGGAAAAACTTTGAACGAGAAAACAACTTATTTAAATTAATAAATAATTCCATCTTAGATTTTATAAATAAATAAATATAAATCAGGGATTTCGAATTTAATTAATAAAAATATAGAAAAAGCACATTCTATCGATTTCTTTCCGTGCTGCCACGCCCGCCGCACCGCCTTAAAGTTTTCGCACGCCGCCCAGTGTTTAATTGCTGTAGTTTCCCTCGATATTTCCCGCCCTTTTCTGGATTATTTTATCCTTTCTTTTTTCTGAAACGACAACAATGGCCGGCAAGTGGCAAAAGTTTTTGGGTCAGCTACGGGCGCCAAAGGGTTAAGGGCTAAAGCGGGGGGCAGGCGCTGGCACTGCTGAACTGCAGTTGAAGTTGAAGCCGGTTAATGGCCAGGCAAATGAGCAAAACTGGACAAGCGGCTAATGAGCAGCAGCGGCCAAAGGGAGACAGAGAGAAAGAGAGTTGGCGAACAAATTTATACACAAATATGAAAATGGGAAAATCCCAGGCAGACATTAAAAAAAAAATTACAAAATGGTGCAGCAGGAGAAAGCGTACAGTTGCCTCAATCGAAGGTAATTGAAAAAAGTGAGGGGAAGTGATTTAAAAGTAAGAAACTGATGAGGTTTGTTAATTATTTTATTTTATTTTACAAACCTCTGTTGTGTTGGTTTTTGTTTACAATTATAAACAAGTAATGGCTTTCTACTTATATTGTATATATATTTAAAAAAAAAATAGTATACAGAAATTCGAATTTTTGAATATTATATGAACATAATTATTAATTCTACAATAACTTCTTAGTAAATCAAAAATTTTAAATCTTTCACTGGTAAATAAACATATACAAAAAATACACTTTTTCAAATTTAATTAAACAAAAAAACCCGAAATATCCTGGCATCCCTGGCCGTAAACTTAAGTTTTAATTTATCCCTTTCTGTTTGCTTTATTTCAATTAACCAGCTTCGATTGGTGGCTTTTCTCTTTCTTGTTTTTTATTTATTTTTTGTTGTCCGAAACGCCAATTCCTTTTAATAAATATTCGCACATTAACGAAAACTCATCGACATCAATTCTGGCAAAGACCTTTATTTTCCGCCCCCGCCTTTTTCCGACTTTCTCCGGCATTTGCGCAGCGCTAATGGCAAAAACAATAAATTTTCAGCGAGCCACACAGAGTCGCTCCCCCTGATATCCTTTCAATCCTTACATGTTTCGTTATTTCGTACGAAAAACCCCCTTCTTTTTTCATTTTCACTTTTTTTAAATTACTTTTCAGCATTTAAAATGCGGCAAAATGAATTGACAGCGATTTCCGTTGCTGAGCAGACGCCTTTAGTTTAATTATTTGCGCAGTTTAACCCGGAGGATAAAGGCGAGCGTGGAACGGAACGGAGGAAGGATTGCCGGAGCCCCGGTGCACACACATGTGTCAATTAATTATAAAAAAGTATTCACATTTATTTTTGCGCCTGAGAATTGAGCAAAGAAAAACAAACAGAAGATCCGGGGATGGCATAAGGATGCGAATGCGATATATATATATGTGCTATATGTGTGTGGCCCACAGTTCCATAATAAGGCGTTAATCATGTTGACGCGCCTCTGTTTTCCACGAATTTCCCCCACACACCCAATCATCCCAAACTAACAAGATTTGGTGAAAAATGTGCTCAAGGCCTCAAGGATTCGCAATTAATTCCCTGCCGCAGGAGAACGAAATCGGAGGATACTTTAAGTGCATTTAAAAGCAGAAAAATATTCACTTACGTTAGCTTCTTATTTAATTTATGATTTATTAACCGTTTTTAGGAAAGACTTTCATGGGTTAATATTCATAAAATACTGCTATTATACGAGTATATAAATGGGAAAGTTGCATGCGAAATAATATATATAAAGAGCGAAATATTTTAACAGTTAAAATAAAATATATTAAATAAGAAAGAAGCTAACTTTGACAATTTTTTTGCAAATTATAGATTAAAAATAGAATAATACCCTGAAAGGAGTACTAAAACATAAAATATTTTTGTGGGAAAATTAAAGCCTAAAAATATAATAACTAAGCTAAGAATACATTCATTTGAATTCTTAAAACTTTTCTGAGTTCGTTTTACAAGGCTAAGAAATCTGCATAATAAATTTAAGTTTTTTTTTTTAATTCATTTTTTTTCAAATTTTTATTTGACAATTTTAAAATTTTTTAATTAAAGCCCATTAAAAAATTCGACAAAATTTTTTCTAGACACGGCTATTTGCTGATCAAGAATATATACGATTTATAGGGTCGGAAATGACTCCTTCATGGGTATGAATGAATATATATTTCCCTAAATAATTCCTCCTTACTTTCTCTCTCTCCTTTCCCTATTATTTTCCAACAACTATCAGTAAGTTTAGAGCCATTTGAAGCCTTATAGTGAATCCCCTTTAAGAGGGGAAGACCCTAGGAAAACACCTTGATGGCTGCTGTCAGTGTTTCGTGTGTTTTCGGTGGCGATAAAGGAGACCGAACCGAACTGCACCGAACCGAGAACCTCTTCATGTCATGCGGAATGCTGTATAATCATTGCGACTGGCCCCTTGAAGTATGCAATGTTGGCCAAAGCCCTGACATGGTCACCGAGGAGGGTGAAGGGTGGAAAACTGGGTGGGGGGAAAGGGACAGCTTCAACGAGGACAGGCGGCAAAGCAAACAAACAAAGCGGCCAAGCAAAATGAAAACAAAAACAAAACGACGGCAGGCAGAAGCAACAACTGGTAGCTGCTCACAAGCAAGAACACACACGCAGCACACACGCAGTTTAACATATATGTATGTGTATATGCACAGAGAATAATAAATATGTACAAAAAATTATAGATTTATTTAAATATATATATATTTTAGCTAAAATCTCTTAACAATAGCCAGAAGATGATTTACATTTCTAATGATTCTTTAACCAAAGTAAACGCCTTTCTTTCATTATCATTATTTTCTCAGTGAACTTCTTTCTCTTTGACTCGCCAGCTGATAAAGAAAAAATTGAGTGGGAAAAAGCTGAGGAACCTGAAGTTGATTAGTGTCCTATTACCTAAATTGTAGCAACTTGATATAATCAGAATATACAATTTTTTTAATATGTACATTGTAAACTTTATATATTAACAAAAAGTCAAGTTTGCATCTCTCCCTCACCCTGCTCCTCCTTTTCATTTTGTTAATCTCTTGTTCAGTTGCACCCTTTCTTCGTTGCTTTTATTAGCATTTACACACATACATACATATATTTCTGTGGTGTACGTGCACACCTTTTGTTATTTTTTTGTGTGTTTTTTTTTTGTTTTTGTCTTTTCCCCTTTTTTCGAGTGTGCCAAAAATATAAATATGGTCCAGGTCCATGGCTTTGCTCCATTTTTATACACTCTCCTCCACTTGGACTTCATTTCGGGCTCCTCCTTTATCCTCTCGTTTCGCTCCTTTGCACCTCACTTCCTCCGCCTTTTATTTGTCCGTTCTTTTTCCCAGTTTCTATATTCTTGTTTTTGTTTTTTGTTTCTCATATTTTTTTCGGCTTTGTCGCGTCGTGTGTTTTCTATGTGTTTGTGTCATGCAGTTGACGTGCGCTTATTTTCTATTCCGCTCCATATGTCACGCTAGAGAGCGACGGACGGGAAAGGGCAAAAGAAAGGGGGAAGAAAGAGAGAAGAAGGGAGTGAGAGGGGGGAAAAGAGGGAGAGAGCGGTGGAGCAGAGGCGTCGCTTTTGTTGTGCTGCATCTCTTCAATTTTTCGTGTTGCCTTCTTTCTTCTGCTGCTTTTTGCAGGAAACTTTTTTGTTTCCTACTCCTTTTTCTGGTTCGGCTTTAAGCATATGTTGTATACCCTACCATATGCTGGTTTTTTAGGACTCATATTTTACATATGGTTGATATAGATACAAAGATATTAAATATTTATATTTTTTGTCTAAATAATACGGCAAAAAGTACACAACTTTATATTATTGGTAAGTACTATTTACATTTTTAGAACAGCAAATTCACTTGAATATTACTGATTAAAAAATGTATTACATTTATTTAATATTATTACTATTTTAAATATTTATAATTATTTATTTATTTATTTATTTATTATTCGTTTCAATTTCTATTAATAAATTAAAGAACATATACTTTAAATGTTATCCAAAAGTATGCAACAATATGCCATAAACTATGAAATAGTTCCACTGCATAATTCCAAGCACTCAATTAATTGGAGCCCAATTTTAAAACATATTCCATAAATACATATTTTAAATAATTTAATTATACAATTTAAATATCTATTCATAAATAAAACAAAATATTTGTTAAAAAGTAAAAAGATCTTACACTCTACACACTTTGAATTCATTTTAAATGTTATCCAAAGTATGTTATTATCTATAAAACAATAGATCACTGCATAATTTGAGGCACTTAGTTAATCTTATATTAAAATACTTTGTTATAAATGTATTTTAGATAGATTAAATAGTTTTTTAAATATTTTTTGTGAAATTCTTGTTTACAACATTTATTTGAATTCTTATACTAAAGAGCATTACAGGTACATCCCAAAATCGCACTTTAATTCCTTTAGCTTCGTCCTTAAACAGTGTTGTTAGTTCAACTGTAAATGCATCTGTGTGTTATCTGTGTGTGTGTGTGTGCGTGTGTGTTGTGTGTGTGCTATGTGCAAGATTTTGTGTCTGGGTCTGTGCAAAATTTTGTTGTATAAATTGCGTTGGGAATAAGAATTGAGTTCTAAAGAGATTTAATGGCATATGCCATCTCGCTCACCATATTTGCCTGTCTCTTTCTTTCGCTCGACTGCGGAACATCTTCCTTGACTTCTGTCTTCTGTCTTCGTCCTCGGCCTCAGCCTCAGCCTTAGCCTTTGCCTCAGTCTCAGTCTCAGTCTCAGCATCTCCTTGTGCGCTGCAAATGGATCTAAACAATATGTGTGCTTATATAAAGCATTTTGGCTTTGTCAATTTTGAATTTTCATTCTCTGCATTTTCGGGGCAATACCAAGACCAAGACCAAGACGAGGACCAGGACCAGGACCAGGACCCAGGGGCGTGGCATGGTGAGCATGCAGTTCTGGCCAAATCACTCGAGTCCCGTTTTCTGTTTTCCATTTAATGCACGGCATTTCCGTCCCCTTTGCCTCTTTGGGTTCACAAGGCGCTTATTAAAAAATATAAAGAAAATGCTTTGGCTGCCAGGGATCCCAGTGGTGCCGAAAAGTATGCAACTTTTGAGTTGACATTTTTTGCAGCATACTTCTGGGCATATTTTCTTGTGATTTCAAATCACAAAAGCGAAAAATACCATTTAAACAAGCAACAAGTAGGGGAACTTGTTAAATATTTGTTAAATATACGTAGTGAAAGTTTATATATATATATAAAAAATATATAATTTATATTTGTTTTATATATTTTATTTGAAAAGTTATTTCTTTTTAATTTACATTAAATTTTGATTTTTGTTAAAACATTTTCAAGCTTAAACTGTATTTTATTTTCATTCTCTCGCCATATTTCCCTGATAATCTGTAAAATCGTGTTAAGAACGCGGCTCTAAAAAATCCGTAAAAATTTGTATCAGCTCGAAATGAGTTCAACGAACTATGGCGCCCACAAGGGGCTTAAAGGAGGCGTGGCGCGGCATGGCTGGGCGCTTAAAATCGCCTGCAGTTTTTCGAAAAGCTTGGTAATATGAAAATTGCACTGGCTGTTAACCCTATTTGCAGTTGCTTTTGTGCCATAAACCCCGCCCCCTGTCTGCCTCTACCAACTCCCCATCCCCTATGTTAACGTTGCTGCTGTTGTTGTTGTTTATGCTGATTTCGTATCATCAGAGATTTCAGCTTGATGGGCTGTCAGGCTTTGAAATGCAAGCTGGCAGAGTGAGCGAATGCGAGCTATTTATGCACTGAAATAAAATATTATGTATTTTTAAATATATATTTTGAGATAAAGAAAAATTGGATAAGGGATTTTGTTTAATTAAATAATGCATTTATTCTTTGGAACCTCAAGTACGGGAAGAGAAAATTTAAAACAAAAATATCATTGCATATTTTTAGACATATTTTCAAGGTCTTTCAAAGCTCTAGTGATTTTAGGAGCACCCTATATTATTTCTGAACTCTAGCCACTTAGTTCTAACCACTCAGCTTGAGTTTATTAAAGTATGTAATAATTAATTTTTCCCATTTTCCCATTACATTCCTGTAAATATTTATTATTTGTTGCATCAAAAGCTAATAAACTTAAGTGAGAGAAGACAATTGCTAAAATAAGAGTGCAATATTGTTATTTACAAAAAAAAGGGTATTTTCGTGCACCCCCTCTTTTCGAGTGTAGCCATTGGGGGCAAAAAGTGTAGCATACTTTTCAGCACTGCCTGATTATATGAAGCCCAGCAGTAAAACAGGAGCACACAGCAGGAGGAGCAGGCAGGCAGGCGCTGGAGCAACTGCAAGTGTGGAGGAATGTGTTGCAGCTGCGGGATGTGGGGTGGGGGATGGCGGACATGGGGGATGGGGGATGGGGCACATGTGGAGAAACTGAGCCCCGGCAGCTGACAGCTGCAGTGGAGGGGTTGCATGCGTGCATCCTCCGGTAAAAAATAAAACCTGCCGTCGTCTACCATGAGAAGACCCAGGTTTCGTATTATCTTTGGCCAGCGGCGTGTAAATCATTTTGTATGCATTAAATCGTCTTCCGCTTGTTAAGCCTCTCCCCCCGAGCTACCTCATTTATATACATAGATTTTTTTTCCCCTCCCCCCCGCTGACTGTGCAACGTTTTTGCCTTCGTCTTGGTTTTTCGAGTTAATTTTTAACCAAATCTAAATTAGTTACGCATGTGTGCCGCTAATTTAGTGAAACTAGAATGCAGAAAACCGAAAAACCCTTGAGCATTATCTGTGTGTGAAGTGGCTCTGAATAATGCCAAAGAAAAATTAGAATCAGAGAAGGCAACCAGTGGAAATGAAAGGGTTTTTCATTCTGGTAATTTATTTACGAATATTACATTTATAAAACCCTTTGAAATCTAGTATATTATTATCTAGTTAAGTAAAATATTTACTTGAAATCAGTATCAGCTTTTTTTTAAGGCATTTTCATCACAATTTCCCTGAAGTTCAGTTAAACTTTAAATGAAACTTTTAATAAAATATATGTACTGCTTTACTTCTATTCAATACTTCCGATTGTGGACAGTTTTTCAAGTAGTTAAAGTCTTAAAAATAAATGCATTTCCATTTTATATTCATATTTATAAGTACACTCTTTGCCTGGCCACCTGTCAGCAAACTTTAAGGAGAACTGAAGTGAAACTATTTCCACGAATCAGGCGATGCAGAGATAACCGGAAGTGCCTGGCCAGAGGCAGAGGACTTTCCACTATTTCCGAGGCAAATAAAGGATCCACACACACACACAAACATTACACACAGTCAGGACACTTTAATAAAGACAAATGCCAAATTGCTTGTGGCAGCATTTGACCTGAACTTTTCGGAGAGCCTTTGCCTTTGCCGGGCACTGTCTCCGTCTCCGTCTCCAACTCCGGGCCAAGTTTATTAATGTTTGACCAAAACGGGAGAAGCTCCCAAGGAAAATCTCCCCAGGAAAGCCTTGCAAGCAAAATCTTCCCAGGAAAAAGCCCCCTCCGGCGGAAAAACCTCGGAGAAAACATTTGCGGTGTGTGCGTGTGTCAACTGCTTTTGCTAATTTGTCTCCAAGGAAATCATCGCTGGGTGTGTGTTTTTTTTTTTTTTTTTTTTGAGCCAACTTTCTTTTTTATTATGTTTGTTTTGAATATGTTCTTCGCTTTTTATGGACCGGAAATTTCCACCAGCAAGAGGGAAAATAAAATCATTATAATTTGGAGCGAAATTTGTTGGAAAAGTTGGAAATTAATTATGTGAAAGGAAAACGGAAAAGGTGGTGCCTTGTGCTGGGCATTTATTTCGTGTCGTTGAATCTGGCTGTTTATTTTGTTTTTGGTTTTACATTTTTGTTTTCTTGTCTATATATAAAATTTTTAAATAGAAATAAATGGGATATCTCTAAAACATCCCCTTTTTGTTGTAGGAATATGTTAAATAGATATGCAGGTAGATAATCATATATATTTATCCATAATTTTAATCTACATTTTTCCATCACTTAAATAACTTTCATACATGCTTTTTCGTTAAATTTGTTCCCTTCTTTGTCTTAAAATATTCGAATTGTATAACCGGGTTTCCCCAGCTTAATGTTAATGTTGTTACTGAATCCGTAGTTGTTATTCATCATCGTCATCATCGCGGTTGTTTTTCAACCTTCTCGATGTTTCCCTTTGATTGGCGAACAGTTCGCTTATTAATTTATTAATTCTGTTGTCAGCGAAAGCGCTGCCAAGTGTCCCCTCTCTTTCTGCCTGGGCCAGCAGCACGTGTTGCTGTTAATTACATGAAAATTGCGAGAACTTTCCCAATGTGATTGCCACACACACCAGCATTTCGCTCAGTGTGCGGGCTGAATCAATTTCAATTTATGTGCCAGTATGAGTGACTGCCTGGCCTTTTGTGTGAGCGAGTAAGTGAGTGAGTGAGTGAGTGAGTGAGTGAGGCCAGCATTCATATGCATATTTTATGTTTGGTAGTTTATTTATGGGAAAACGTTTATACAATCGCCGGGCAGCCGCCGTCTGGGCCGAAACCGGGCTTCAGAGGCAGAGACCCAGGCTCCTCCTCTTTGGTTCAAATGGACAAGGGTTTAGTGACACTTTTGGCCCTTAAAGCACTTGACCATTGGCCATTGCTACTTGTCAGAAGAGGCATTTAAATCGGAAAAAGGATAGAAATAACCTTTTTCGAAATACTTGACCTTAATTTGTACTTTTACATTTAAACTTTACTTGATTTCTTATATGAAAAAAAATTATTTAAAGTATCCTGCGGTAATAAATTAAACACTAGATATTTAAGCTATTATTAACAATGATTTCAAAATATTCTAATTAAAGTAAATGCGACATTTTGTTCGAGTTTAAGACGGCTAAATAAATTTATGTTACATTTTTCCATATAAATAAATATTGGTATTAATATTATATACATTTATATTTATATATTTATCATAATAATGTCTGTGTAAAGCTGCAAAAGAAGATTAACATTTTCAAGTAAAATTACAAGTTTTTTGGTATTTGTATATCGTGTATAGTTTTTAAAAAATATCTTATAAATATAATAAAAAAATTAGTTATGCTTTATTTGTTATTATAAATTTAGAAGTTAACTTTACAGCTTAAATAAATCATATATTTAAATGTGTTTCATTTGGCTTAGCTAAACTCTTAATGTAAGAAAAATAAATACATACATTAATAATGAATAAAATTGTTAACAATAAAAATTGTAGAGTTTCCTTTTGAAATCCTAACTGTTTAATGCTCTCTACTTAATTTAATCAATAAGTACATACTACTATGCATGCCTAAACGTTCTACAATCATCTTAAATAAATAAATAGATTTAAAGACGATATGTAGCCTCTGCTGCATGGTCCTCCTAGGTTACCTTTAAGCACGAACATCCCAACATTGAGCGGGGGCAGAGTTCGTTCGTTACTCACATGTCAGGTTAGAGACCTGGGCTACACCCTCCGAAGGAGACCTTTTCGTGTGGCGTGTTGAGTGCCTAATAAAATCATAAAATAGCAGGTGTTTAGCGCGCCACAAAACGCCCAAAAGGACAAGCCGAAAAAGCATATACACCTACACACAGGAAGAACAAAAACAGTGGCATATATATACAAACATACATACATACATACATACCTATCTAGATATGTATGCTATAATGGCCACCCCAGCGTCATATTTGGTATTATTAATAACCCTTTTTCTAAATGAAATTTTGTGGCAGCAAACATTTCGCTTGTCATTTTGCCAAGGCGAAACGAATGACACAAGTACATCACACAGAACCCCCAGACACATTGCCACACATCTGGCTATATATATATATATATTTATATATATATATAAATGTATATGTATGTATATATATATATATACATAGCCATACCTAATCTGCCCTTTTAGTACCCTAGTTCAGGGCATTTCCAGCAGTTTTTCATGCAAAACATTTATTATTTACAAGTATTTGTTATTATTTCTAATATTTTTCTTTAATTTATAAGCTTAAATGTATGCTGTAATAACTAGTTTAACTATTAAAATTAACTTATTTAGGTACTTTATATATTTAATAAATTTCTAAAAACTGTAACCTTTATTTTAAGATCAATTCTAAAAATTCAACAGATTTCTCCTTGCAAATATTTTCCAGGATATTTTCTAGCTGGGCTACTTTAACCCTGAGACTGTTGTTAGTTAGTTAGTTAGTTAGTTAGTTACCCTCTGATCCTTCACCTCCTCTCTCTCTCTCTCTCTCTCTCCCTTTTTACCCGTCCCCACCCTCCTCCCTTTGTCGCCACTCTTTTGACAGGATGTTTTTGGCGCTTCGATTCCGAAGCACTGCGGTGGTGGAAAATGCAAGGGGAAAAGCTGAAATGGCTGAAAGCCTATGAAAAATGATGTATATCAAAGGGGGGAGGGGTTGAGAGGGAAGTGGGCGTGGTGTTAGGGGATAACGAAGGGGGAGTGGGGTGCAAAGGAGGTGCCTGGCACCGTTTCTCATGTCGAGTGGCTGCCATATAGGAGTATTAGTGAGAGAACACAGACAGAAAAGGGAATTAAATGCTTAAAAATTATATATTGGTTAATACAAAAATATAATTGAGTAATTGAGTAATTTTTTAATATTTTATTCGAATCAATTAAAAGCTTATAAATAATTATAAACTATTTATATATATATACAGATAATTAAATATTTATTTTTTATTGAAAATAATTTTCTATAAACTTTTACCTAAAAAAAAATATATATGTACATACATCTATAAATACATTTTAATAATAGTTACTCTGTAAGATTTTGTTGTTCAGGTTTTCCTCTCAGTGTATATGTGAGTATGTGTGTCTGTGCCAGTGTCTATGTGTGGTGGCATGTCATACATTTTTCGTTCGTTTGTTAATTGAAAAATGTTGCCTACATCGGGGAGTAAGTGAAAAGGGGGAGGGCGGGTGGCAGATACCGGGCACACATCATCAAAACTTGTCAAAGTCATCCCCCATCCACCACTGACCCCTGACCCCGCCTCCCCTACTCCATGTGCCGAAAACATGTCTTGGGAAATTATAATTTATAGCTCGTCGTCGCTGGCCGCCTTCGTTGACGGCTTTTAGTCTGATTTTGTTTTTATACAGAAACCATACTCTATGGAGAGCATAATAAGGACAAAGTAAATAATCTTTGGCTGGAATATTCGTTAAGATAAAGAGGACATCTTTGCCACAAGGCCTTACTTTCTTGATTGATAGGAAACCACTTTCCTTTGAAGGCGAACTAAATAATTTATGGCAAAGAGTAGGTCATAGTAAGGGCTGGGAAATAATAACAAATATTCCAAGTTTATTTATATTATATTTGTAGTATTTTGTATTTTTATTATATTATATTTTAATTTATTTTTTATGTAATAAAGAATTGATAAAATATATTTCCAAAAGCAAATACACAAAATAACATCCGGAACATGCTTATTTACACTAAAAATCCTATTAAACAATTTTATATTGAATAGTTTTAATTACACACTTGTTTTCCTTTTAATCTTCCTTTTACTTTATTTAATTTATTTAAAATATAAATTTTAATTAGTATTTTTAAATATTTAACGAAATTCTCTAAAGAGTATCACGGCTATAACGTATACGACATGTTGCCTTTCTTTTTACAAAGGTAAGACGTTGCCGGAAATTGAAAATTTCCATACATAGTTGAGCGCTGACACTTTATATATATTTACATATATATATATACATATATAATATATATATATTATGTATATATATATGTATGTGTGCTTGTGTTGCATATTTACATGGATTTATTTATTATACCGTAGCTTCAATGCTGAAGGCAGCTTAATTAATTAGAAATATGCAGCACAGCAAATTGGGTGGCAAAGAAGCGGCAACAGCAAAAAGTGCAGCCCCCCCGCCCCCCACCTTCACCTCAGCTAACCGCAGCATCCTTGATGCATCCTTCTTGCTCGCCCGGCTGCCGTCGCCCCCTGCCACTTTCCGGCGTTTTAAAAAGTGCAAACTGCATGTCACTAATATCTCTTCTAGTGCCAGACTGAGAGGGCCATCGCTGTCGTCCTCCCTTTTGCTCTCATATCCTTGAGTGCACTGCGAAAAATAATTCCAAAATACTCCCCAAAATGCTGGAATTCTATCTTGAATTTAAATATAAATATATATTCTTCTCTTAACAAATATTTTCATATTCTGAAATCTTCTTCAAAAGCCTAAAAAAATGTTTGAAATATTCTTAACAAACTTTACGAGGTTCTTGAAATTCTAAAATATTCAAAGAAAATGTCTAAATATTAAAAAAAAATTTCAAAATCTTCAACAATATTTTAAAATATTTCTAAAATATTTCAGACACAACTAGAAATTTCTTAGAAATTGAAAAAAACAAAATGCGAAACAAATTCTAAAAATTCTTAAAATTATTTAATAATATTGTAAATAGTTTGATATTTTAAAAATACAATTCAAGTCAAAATTTATAATTTCACGACACCTTAAAGTCTGCCATGCACTTTATTAAATTAAATATTATATTAATACTTTAAATAATATTATATTTATGGTTAATTTGCATTCTATAATAACTCTTTAAATAATAAATAAATACTGAAATATAACATAATAAATAATTCCACCCCTTGTTTCTGGCAGTGTATACTTGGGGATTTGTGTGTGTCTGTGTCTGTGTGTGTGGCCTGAAAATTAATTAGCAACGGAAATTGCGCTAATAAACTAACAAATTTACGAGCTACATTCACGCCAGTCCAGCCCCCAAAAGCCTTCGTCTTCCTCCGCCTTAGCCTCCGCCCTCTGCCACGCCCCTTGGTCTCTGGGCCAGGTCCTGATGCTGATGCTGATGCTGATGCTGTTGCCAATGCCGATGGCTTTCCTTTCTGGCTTTTCCCTTTTGCCTGTGCCTGCGCTTTTCCCCCGACCGGAAACACTGAAGTGGCCATCATTAGAGGATGCAAGGAAAGTGGAAAATGGAAAAGAAAGTCAAGTGAAAACAGATGTAAATGCTTGGCGGTCAAATTCGAATTTTAAAATGCTCTCAATTTTTTAAATTTAAGAGGGAAAAGGGAAATAATAATGTGAATAATGAATAATAATGCAAAAATAAGGGAAATAATAATGATAATAATAATATTAAAAAAATAATATTATATTTTATAAACAGTACATCTAAGAAGACATATTTTCTTAATTTTCATTATTCTTCCCCTTTTTTTACCATACAATATTGCTAAATTGGGAGAAATATCAAAAAGAACACTTTAAATGGGAAATCGTCAACATCCTTTGCTTAGGTTACTTAGAAAATATACGAAAACACAAAGAAGCTAGAAATGGGAAGCTATTTTTATATATTTATCAATCCTCCGACTTTGTATCTTATTTTTGCCTAGACAAACAATATGGAAATATATATGGAAAAATAAGGAAAAAATGTCACTAACAAATAGGCAAGGCACCAGAGAGAGCGGGAAAAATAACAAGATCGCCCACAAAAATGGAAATCAAATAATTTAAATCGCATTTCCGCTTTGGCTGCCGCAAACAGCCGCAAAAATAAAGCCCGAACAATTGAATTGAAATAAAACTATATGAATATATACCAAATATAGTATATGTACATATATATATGTATATCTGTACCTGTGGAGTGGGTGCATCTGGGGAAAAGTGAAAACAGTGGAATAACCATTGTTTTTCTCCATGTTTTTTGGATTTGTTGGTTTGGTTTTTTTTTTTTTAACTTTTTTTTTGTTGGCTGCCAGTCAGCGAATTGTATGAAAATACACACATGAGTGTGCAGCGTGTCCTTCTGCTCCTTCCGCCCCCGGATGTGGCACGCCCCCTTGGGCAGTCACCTGCTGACAGCAGGAATCCTTTTGCAGGACCAACGCATCGTTGACTTTAAGCATGGGAGGAAAACGAAAGGGGGTTCGGGTAGGGGCACGAGGGAGGTAGCTAGGAAACAGCTAGGAAAAACTAGGAGGAGAATTCTGGAAAAAGCGGCAAAAGCGTCCGAAAGTGGATAACACGCTCAACACGATTTTCTATGCGGGCGGAATGGCCGAGGATGGGAACGGGGATGAGCCATCGAGAATGACAGATGTTTCTGGTATTTCCTGGGGAGTTCCCCTAAAAGGGACACAGAGCACAGCAGCCGGAAAAGCC